>JABXWE010003245.1:0-45738 GCA_014611495.1 Limonius californicus | reverse complement strand
AAAATAACCCGTAATAAACAAGGTAATTCTGCTAAGGCCTTAAAATTTTCGTTCTTGCTATTACAGGCACGTTAGGTACCCAATACTAATAATAATAAAGCTTCCCTCACACATTTGATACGAAAGCACCCTAAGCACCTGCAATTTTGCTCTATATTGCTCGACAAAATTCTATTCTGGGCGCAATTTACGCTTACTGTGGTGGTTTTAACTTAGCATACATCAGTTTACATGCAATACCGCAATAGTTACTCTCTTTTTATGCGAATACTCTGCATTATGCAAATTGCGAGGGTGTAGCGTGCACTTTGATGTTAGTTATAGGGCACGAAAACTATTTGCATTTATGTTAAAGAGTTAACGATAAGCGATAAGCGATAATATGTGTGGTACTACATAATGGTTAACTTCCAGCGGGCTATTTTCTTTTCCTGGAACAAATTGCTTAAAAAAGCGAATTCCTTTTGTTTTATGCGAACAAGTGATTTTTTGGAGCTATTAGCATTACAGCCAATTTAACCCACATTATGCTTGAAATCACTTCCGAAATTGTTCTCCCTTTTAATAGTGATGTTTTACTTTCGATTGGTTTAGATACGAATGGTGAGAATAATAAGTTTAAGCTTGCCTGATGAGTTTACAGGTTTCTGGAAACCCTGTTTGCCTTTAAATTACATTAAACAATTTAGTAGAATGGAACCTACTTTATGTAAATTTGGAATGCCGAGTGACCTCAAAGATGGTATGTTTAAATTTATTGGTTCAAACGTTATAACAACATTTTAGGTGAAGGTTGACTATGAAATACAATATGGTGGTTACGTAAATGAACTTCTAACACCATTTTTGGATAGTAATTCAAGTGAATCAGCTAGTTCCTGCTTTAGAACAAAAAATATTTATTTATGAGTATATAAATTAGTATGTGGCGCCGCCATATTCCTTCTGTAAGTTTCCTCAAATTCTTTGGATTCAGTATAGGTTGGAGTTCTACAAATATGGATGGATTCTTTACAATATTTCCCAAGAATGAGAAAATGTATACAGACAGTCTGCATTCGATATATGCATACCTAATATAAACTACTCAAAAGAATTAAGGGGTCAAAATTTCAAATGCTTGAAGTTTTTTTAGGACCGATGGCATTTTAATGAAACTTGGTATACGCATTATCGAAACATTTATTTTAATGAAATGCTATAAAAATTGGATATCATCTTAACATCTACCACATCATTGAACACTATATTAAAGTGAACTAGGAACTAAACTGAAAACTCATATCAAAAAGTTGATATTCTTAAGAATTCTCAATAAATCCCAACAATACCTAAACCTAATATCGTGCAAAGCTTCCTCCAGCTTGAATTACGGCATTACACCTGCGTGGCATACTGAGAATCAGTCTGCGTATGTTTTCCTGGGGAATACGTCGCCATTCTTCAATGAGAGCTTGTTCCAGTTCTCCCAGCGTATCTGGTGGGTTTAGACACTTACGAATACGTTGTCCGAGTTGATCCCATAAATACTCTATGGGATTAAGGTTAGGACTGAGTGCTGGCCATTCCATAGTGGCTATGTTATTCTGGCCAAGATACTCAGTGATTACTCTAGCCGCGGAGACGAGCGTTATCCATCATAAATAAAAAATCTTCTCCCACTGCAAGTGCTTGAGGCAGGACATGTTCTTCCAGGACTTCATTAATGTACCTTTCTGCTGTGAGAAAGCCATTTCTGATGACAAGTTCAGTGCGGCCGTTTATTGAAATGCCGCCCCATACCATTACTGAACCGCCTCCAAAAGCCACGACTTACTCAACACATGCTGGTAGAAAACGCTCGTTTGGTCTTCTCCACACGCTATCTCTACCATCATTTGTACATAACTTGAAAACGTCTGAAAACGTCACTCGACTCCACTGCCTCAATTGCCAATGTTCATGTTCACGTGCGAAGAACATCTTCCTTTGTTGATGATTTCTGGTCAACTTTGGCTTCTTTGCTGGGCGTCTAGATCTCAAATTGACTTTCCGAAGTCGATTTCTTACCGTTTGGTCGCTTATCTGAACTTGCCTGGCTGTGGAAACGTGGATTTGAAGACTACGAGCGGTTGTCGAACGACTGCGAAGGACTTGAAGCCTCAAAATTCGGTCGTCTAGTAGGTTTGTTGATCTGTGACGACCCCGTCCAGGCCTTTTGGTGACAAGACCAGTCTGTTGTTGCCTCTGCCAGAGCCTCTTCCACACACTGGCTTACATTGAGTTCTTGAGCAACACTTCGCTGCATTCTACCTTCTTGTAGTAAGGTAAATGCTCTTGCCACTTCTACTGGATTCAGGTGTCTTCTCATTGCTCGTTTGATCACGTGGCATCAATATTTTGTGGTTGTATTAAAAAACCACCGTCTTGTATTAATTAAAATCTTATGCAAATACTCAAATTTTCGTACAAAACAAACTTATTTATTTATGGTTTCTAAGAAAGGCGAAAAAAAGAAACGAACGCAATCAAACATTGTATATATATTGAATATATCAACACCCATCTTCTAGATTTGTGTTGATATACAATAAATACACGTTTTGAATACATAACAAGATTTTCATTTAGTACGTAATATTATATTAAACGCAGCTGTAAGTTTTGCACACGCAATCATTTGATTGGTAAGCCTGCGTTTTGTTGTGAAACTCATCATACAGTTGTGATGAACTATAATTCTATTAGTTAAATTTTCTAGAGAAGTTCTTAATCTAGATACACTCGCATTGTTTCAAAGGATCTAGATATTTTTGCTCGTCATTTTATGGAACTTTTTTATCTAGTCTATCGCTTATATAGGCAAACATCCACCGTCAATTATCAAGATATGTTAATTCAAGCTACAAAACCACCGGAAAGTGTTTTTACGGAATTCGTCAGGTTTGTTCATCGATATAAACGCCGGGGTGGTAACCGACACTTATACAGGAAATGTGGTGAGTTCAGATACTAATATATATATATATATACAGAAATAAATATCTCGTGTTCTAGATAAAAATCGTTGCAGCAACTAACCATTACTTTGGCAACTATCAAAAAATTGTATTAGAGGGAACTGAGCTATCAGATAGTGAGAAGGCACCCCAATAGTTACATTTTATATTCACACTAATTTAAACATATGTTATGCCATTTACTTTGACATTTTGCTACAGTGAAGTTGTGATATCATACTATATTAAATACGTAAATTGATGGTACTTTCAGGCCATTTTGGAAAGGATATTCCACAGTAAACATATTTTATATAATTTGCAATGTAATTACTGCACTAATGTCTGGCGAATTTTAGGTTATGTAAATACAATTATTGAAGGATAAAGGCGCTAATTTGCAAACGAAGCAAAAAGATACGGTATACATGACAGTTCCCATGTTCTAATTTTTCTTAGGTGGTGACATGATGGATCTATTCGCTTAGTCTATCTCACGGTTACCTATTCTGCATCCTCCCGCTAGATTTTGAGTGTGTTTGCTTCTAATCTTTCCTCTTCTTCCGTTGAATCTCATTTTTTATTATAATTAAACATATTAACAATATAATTTGTTGGAATGGTTTTGATATTACATACAGTAATTAAATAACTTTATTAAATGTATCTAAGAGGTGTATATAAGTATTTAGCACCAATTACACGTTAACCAACGTTGTCGTAATTACATTTGTAATAACCTTTTCCTGAACTTCAAGGAAATATTTCCTTGTACCAAATGGCGGTGAACTGCACTTTGGCAAACTTTCATGACGTCGAAGAACTTTTCAGGGGGTTTTAAAATACAATGTTTTATCATATGAATTGTTAATAAATTATGGATTCGTTGATTAGTCATGATACATTCCACGATGCATTTGGAGTATTTTGTTTTGGAAAACTTTATATTCCTTATGTTGGTTTCTTAAGTACCACTCTAAACATGACATGCATAAGTGATTAATGATCTTGGTATAGTTGTATACGATAATAGTGCACAGTCAGTTCAAAGAGGAACTTTTCTACTTAGAAGAGAGCAGATCTGTTTCGTTTAGTTTCGTATTTATGTTTGTGTTGCATGATAATCCAGTATCGAAAAGCAAATAGAAATATTTAACACTTAGACTTTTCTTATTTCAGTACTCATTAGCTGTTATTTTGTGAGTGTATTTGCGCGTTGGAGCTTTATTAGAACATTTTAATAAATTGATAGATCGCTCAATAGCCGTTAAAAAGATTCTATAGTTTTTGTAACATCGGAATTCTAGATAAAGATTGCCGTATCATCAGAGAAAATTATAACTAAGCTGAAGTCTTGGTGTGGTATGTCATGAACGTAGATGTTGAAAAGCGTAGGACCAAGTACACTAGCCTGCCAAACCCTTGCATGGATATTTCATTTGCGCTGCAAATGTTAGATATTCTAAGAATGAGAATAGTTTGTTAATTGCTTCTTCCCTTACCTCGTTAAAATTTATATTAATTAATAAGCAAATAGAATGTTATTAATCAACAGTTGATATTATATTTACTGATTATAGAATAGTGTATTGATGTGTAGCAGATTGTTCTTTAATCTCTCAAACCATATTTAATCAATAACTTTGATCGTGTTACTGAAAATTGTGGCAGTATATTACTTATTCCCGAATCCTCTATTGATTATTGCTAAGATTCGATGTAACTGTAGCTGATTGAACCCCTTCAAAAATCATATTCGGTGGAATTATAATGATAAATGCAGAGTGTGGCAATGGTATTATTCAATTGACTCACACTCCACAGTTAGGTAAATTTCGAAACTTATATAAACACTTTTGTACAAGTTGTACCTTATGCTTATAGTTAAGGCAGTTTCGTCTAATATTCATTATTTTACCTAATAGATGACAAATTTGTTAATACTTGTAATAATTTAATTATTAGTTACATGTTTATGAAACTATTTATTATTATAAAGCGTTATATTTCGATGCTTAAAACAGTTATCGATGGTACGGATATCCTACCTAATACCGACAGTTAAACTTTATGGTATTTTGTTCTGTATTGTGGGTAGTTGCATTTCATTAATGTTTTTCTCTCTGGACTTTTATAATTATCATAGCACCATACATATAGTTTCTGAATGAATCTAGTGTAAACTATCTGATATTTAGTGGTTCTTCTAGCTATCAATACCGTTCATCTTATTTTTGTTATGTATGTCACAAATTACCTTCACACCTGTTTCTTCTAATCACTTACTTTATTTCATAACTATAACTGAAAGTTATAGATATAACATTCAATTTTGTTGTAATTATGCCATAATACATATTTGTTAATTGTTTCTTGCCTTACTTCCTTGAATTCCATATTCATCAATAGCTCAGAACAATGTTATTAATAATTTCAACAAGTTTTATTACCTAACATGTATCAAGTCAAACTATATATAAATAGAAAAATAAAACCTGTTGAAATTGTCAATAGTATTGTTTTGATTTCGAATTTCAAATACATATTGTTTTCTTAATTGTTGGCTAAAGTGACAAATTAAAACAAGTTTACGCCTTCTTCTGTCTTTGATATGCATAAATAAAAGGAGAAGATTCTATAGAATTGAAAGCCAAATGCGATTTCACATGTGTGTATTCACGATCACATTCAACGTGCGTCCTTCAAACATGAAATTTTCCGTCCTATTAGTAGCTGTTGTTTAAATCAGTTATAGTATATAATAAAATTAAAATTCCATGTTTTAAAGAGGGTGTTTTAAGTGTAAATATACAGGGCGTCCCATAACTTGCGATAAAATGCCTCGTCGCGCTGTCCAACAGTGAATACTAAATATAAACCAGCTAAAATATTTATTTTGCGCAGGTTAGTTTCTTAACACAAAGCACTAAAAGAAGTGGAAACTTGGCAATTGAATAATATACCTATACATGTTGGACGGAAAATATTTCTGCAGTTACTACGGAAAGCTATTAAATCATATTTATTACATAATTTTATTATTGCAGTGCAGTGGAACTCGTTGTAGCCCATTAAAAGTTGCAGCAGTTGGTTGACACGATTTATTAAATTGTCGGCATTATTCACTGGTCTAAGATATACCAAATCCTTCAGATAACCCCATAAATAAAAATCTTAGGGCGATGGATCAGGTGATCTCGGTGACCCAGCTATAGCATCCCCATCACCAATCTACCGATCTGCAAAACGATTTTAAAACCAATCTCGAACCACGATTCTATAATGGGCTGGAGCTCGAACTTGTTGGTACCAAATATTGTTACGGCCAAACACGTTTTTTCGTCAACCCGCAACAGGATAGGTGGAAAAAGGCTTAGCTCAGAGGAGTATGGGGGGTTCACGGAAATCGCTTACGGTAGGAAATCTTCCTGGTTGTGTACCGAGTAGGTCAAAATTAGTGGGCGCCACCTTCCAAATTACAACTGATTGCAGGTTCTCGTGGAAGGCCGAGGAGCCAGCAGCTTATGGGAATCGAACTCACCTTTATTGTGCCTCCCTCCTGCTTATAAAGCTTAAAAAATTCGTACACACACAAATACAAAGTATACAATAATAAAAGCTGTAATGAATTTTACAACACATATAATTCAACTTTTCCAGAATAAATGACTATACAAAAAAATGACAGCAAGTTAGAATATTTTACGCAATACAACAATCGGTTAAAAGCAACGTTTGATTAAGGGAGAGCTCGCCGCCCATGGCTTACGGTATTTAAAATCTTTCAACAGATCTACGTGGCCAGTGACGTCAGAGTTTACAAAAATAATACAGTATGTAATTTCTTTTTACAATTAACAACAAACAAAGAGAAATGATAATCGACGACTGAATATCGCCTCTCGTCGCCTTAAAAAAAAGGTTCAATCACTTAGAAATTTACAGGTTAACGCGTACGAGGTTTTTTTTTCTCACAACACAAAAAAACTAATTCCTTTACCTTGACTTTCGATGAATGGGATAGAGGCACAGGCACAATCTGGGGTGCTCTCAGATCCGGGCAAAATGGTAGACGTTCTTCGGGAAAATTGAGAGACGAAATATTTGCTGCACAACCCTCGTAGTTCGTTGCAGCAACGGCACATGTACAGGAACAACAAATGGGCTCGATAATAATCAGCCAAAGGCGGTCGGTAAATTCGCAATGAATTGCCTTTCCAGGAATACAAACTCCAGTGTATTTGTTTAAATCCGACACTTGTCGATATTCTGTTCACCCCACGGCGAAATAGCTATATGAAAATACACGCAATGGATACCCATCGAAAACATAAGCCGTCCCTGCAGTACTTGACTTCTTAATTTCTTAACGGCCCCCGTAGATGGACATGGGCGACCGGAGTCTAGCGAACTGGAAGGCTGACTGAAGAGCTAAACGCTACGTGAACATGCGTTGGTCAAACATATTACCCTACATTGAGGAATATGGTGAAATAGTTCTGGAAAGATTTGACACGTAAATTCGCAGAAAGCGTCCAGAGTCAGGCGCAGACAAAATATGAATCGGCAATTTCAGCCTAGAAAGGGAAACTTCAAGGCTTTGCGAAATTGGCCCCTCATAAAACTCAATCTTAACAGAAAATAACGAAACCTGTAATCGACATAAGAAGATGGCAATTAAAATAGAATTTTAATTCCTATGAAGCGGTAATTAAAGTATGACTCTAGTCCGGACAGAGTTGCACAATTAAATGAACATAACAATATGTTGTCTAACTGTCATTGTAACGTTTTCCAATAGTACCTGAAAATCTTTGTTTAGAATATTTTTCAGTATTGAGACGATTTGGCATAATAGAAGGTCCAATTAAATAATTATTTATCATTGCTGCCTAAACATTACCACCCTATCCATATTGATGAAATCGAGTTATTATGAGTATCGTAAATCCCACCCTGTGTAAATGTCACCTTATCTGTCCACAAAATATTGCTAATAAAGTTCGGATTTTTCTGACGTTGATCTGACAACCATTGACAGTACCTATAACTCGAGGATTATAATTCTGTGGTAGTAAGTATTGCTCTTTCGTTTTTCGAAAAGGATATAGGCCGTTGCCGTGAATTATTCTGTGTATTATCTACTTCGGTATGTCTACAATCCGAGAAATACCTCGTATGGTTCTCGAAAGGTTCCTGATCAATTAAATCTAACACATTTCAATATTGGACTTTTTTTCTCACTCATTCATACTACCGTTCCCCCCCGGCACCGCTTTCGCATTACTTCAGGGGGGCGCGGGCGTTCCTTACATACTAAACATTCATGCAACATGCACGCACCCTAAACTTAGCTAAGCAAATGCGGTCGCCCCAGTCGGCATTCGATCGCCCCAACGGAGCGACTGCATTTACTGTGACCTCGAGTGGCCAATGCGTTCTCGCACTAGACCACCGCGGTCCCTTTCAATATTCGACTAACTTATCATAACTGGACGACTACCACCACCTCTTCTTAGCCCAACAGTGCCTCTCTCTTGCAGTCGGCGGTCAGTTCGTTTAATAACTGTGTGGTTTGGATGTCTGGATGTCTTCGGATAGCGTTCAGCATATAGCCTTACCACCAACCTCTCTAAGAATTCAAATTATGTTAGTATACCCAGAAAATGTGTATTCCATTAATGCAAGTGAAACGGAATTAACAAAAAAGAACAGAAATATGTGATTGACTACTGTAAAATTCGGAACAGCAGTGTCAAATTAAATAGAAATTACTATTAGCCTTACTTAAATTCACCTTGATGCCATATCTTAACTCATGTTTTCAACAACATCACAGGATTAAAAAATCTGCAATTCGAACAAGTACACAAGTCATTTTTATTGCTAATATTTAAATTTATTGATGAAGAACTTCAAAAAATAGATATTGTATTGTTTTGTGTTGAGTATGCACAGTTGGATAACGTTACGAGGCGTTTTACCTCAATTTGTGGGACACCCGATATAAGCAATTTGAGACAACTCGAAATAACAAACTTAATAGTTTGAGATAATATTCTAGACGCACACCTATAGTAACACTTTTGATTTTTATCTCAACTCTATAATCTTCTCGGTCTTTCTTATATTAAGAAATACGTAGGACAGAGTAAGAACAGTCAATAATGTGCACACCGGTGCAAAAAGGAACTCACAGCTTAATTGATTGGGTCGTATATAATTCATTTTAACCGTAAAATTGTCAAGTGTTCTAGCTTAATTACAACAAAGAACAGCAAGCAAAAGAAACTAGAATATTTATTTTTTTTATTTATAAAATTGCGTAACTATAGATATTAGTTGGAAGGCTGGTTAGGATTAATTAGCGATAAACTTAAATTATTTTCATTTTTTTTTAATTTCAGTAAAACCAAGCAGAATGTTTATAAGACATCGAACTTCTACTGTATATACGTGTTTCAGTTCGACGTAGGTGTCCAAAGTTTTCTTCTGTGGGTAGCAAACTTCTTGATGTTTGTGAGTGCCAACTTTGTTTACATTCCTACTTCTGCAAATTCCTCCATCGTTTCTTTATTGAATCTCAGGATATTTCAGTACTCAGCTTTGAAGTTTACTAAGATGAGACGGATGTTTGAATTATATCGTGCATATTTTTCAAGGAATTGTCTCAGAGTGAATATTTGGGTAGCTGTTGAGTCCTTCCTAAACCATCTCGATATGCTCTGGCGCTTTCTTGTGTGCAGAGTATCAAGCCCTCGTCTCTGATCTTTCTATTTTGTATGTTCTGCAGCCCAAAGGAGATTCGCTAATAAACGCATTTACATTTGCTCTGACACAGCCGGCTCCAAAAGCCTTACGTTCCTCCAGGATCATTTCCAAAGCTTCCGATCGATCTTGGAGGGTCTCGCTTCTTGCAACCGGGTGGAACGTCTATGGTTTCTAGGATAGGCTGGAAACAAGAAGAGCGATGTGCCACTAAAAAGGGATTTCGGTTGGTCGGAGGTGATCTAGAATACGCCCTGGGTTCTTGTGTGGTATTATAAAATTATTAATTAAGATATCAATGTTTGCTGGCGAAGTATTAACCTCTACTAGGATTTTCAACCTGACACGTACTGAATAATGGACAATATGCACAATAAACCAAGTGAGAGTTAACAATACTTTATGGAAGAATGATATATATTCCAAAAAGTAAAGCGTTAGCTATGCATCGATAACAAAGAAGATCATATTTCATATCGTGAGAATGCCATTATAAACGGAAACGTTTAGAGATGCTGCTTGATGAAAATAAGTTTAATTTATTGCAAGTTCTGATGGCTGAGTATGAAGGCACAACTGTGAGGCTTAAACCATGAATTACGATGCGAACGTGACTTTAATACATTTTGTTTTATAGGGGATTAATTTAATTTTAAATTAATTTCGAAGTTATTTTGATTTCAAGCTCAATTAACCAGTGTACGGGAATTCATTACGGTTTATTAATGCTCTCTTCGTAACTTTACTACTTTACAACCGGCACGATGAAAACAAGGCTTAAATTTAAAAAATTTAAGTTTTAGGGTGTCTTAGACTTATGGTCGCAATATTGACGCTCATATAAATTCAAAAGTTTTATAGGAGGGTGAGGCCGACATCACGTATTCGTGCATCTTAACGATAGCGTGATGCGGCATGTTATTAAGTTTAATGATGCAGATATCTTTGCAGGATATGCAGATCCTGTAGCTAATCCAAATTAGGGCTCAACTTGAGTTTCAGATAAAAAAGGAAACGCGAAACTTGAGAGCGATTTTACCGGAGGTGCTTATTACGTTTTTCAAATCTCCCAGGACTGCGACAGCTACACCCACTCGAAATATACGAATATTATTACCGAGAGCATTGCAAATAGCAGCTTTTCTAGCTCCCATACGATCAATATGTTACGAAAACTTATGTTATGCAGCCTCGGTATATCTGAAGTAAGAGATGTTTTTACGGTTTCGTAGCGTTTATAATATATTTCGGTACAACAAGGCACCGAAAGATAATGGAATGATCGTAACAAAAGTAACAGCTACATATTGTTTGGTAAGACAAAAACTGAATTGTACGCTGTACACATTGTTCTACACCGGGTGTCCTTGATAAAAGGATTTTCCCTAAATGTTATAGGTCAAAATTAGATGTAAAGAGATCCATAGTATGGCAACTTAAATACTCACTCATTCCTCCACTTCTATCATTCTTAGCCTAAAAATGCTAAATTTCAACGTATGTCATCACCATGCATCAACTAAAATTTTAAACTAGCACCCAGAAGATTATTAGATCGAGTACAGCTAGCCGGATTTAACTTTGCTGGTGGAAGATGCGCGGTGCGAGAAAGAGTGGGCACTAGGAGGAACATAGACGAATACAATGTATATGGGCAGTTAGCATTCGGTATACTCAGTAAAATAAACGCGCGTACGCTTCCATGCTTTAATTTTAGATTGAAACTCCATTGCACGCACTTTTCACTGGAGTGTACAGCGATGTTGACTGCTACAAACACACGATGAAAGGATCTCCAGGCCTCCACCACCAATTTGGTGGTGTAGTGTAGTGGTGGTAATGCGCAATATTCACTCATAAGCAACCTTAAAACCGGTAAGCTGTAAGCCTTTTCCAATCTATAATCTAAACGAGTTTAAAGGATTGTTGTATTGACTGAAAAAATTATAGAATCAGGATTCACGGAGAATAAAAGACATCAACAACCTACAATAAAAACGTAACATTATAAACTGAAGTTTGGAGATATAACATTAACATGTTAAAAAAGCATAAATTTCACTGTCTACAATTTGATATATTCAATTAATAATTATACGAAAAAAGTTTTTATACGAGAAATCGTAGAAATTGTACATAATAACAAAGTTCTGAGAACGAACAGTTTCAGTACAAAATGTGGTTTTTTTAAATTGTTTTGGTAACAAACGTAACTGCAGATACTTAAGTAACAGCGGACCCTACATTTCTAGACAGGTACCAAATACCCGAAGGTAGAGAATAAGAAAACCGAATTTTGGGCATCCGTTTTTTAGGAAAATATAAACAGAAATGGGAGGGTTAACGTGCACGATTTAGACCAAGGACAGTCCAGCAAGACGGTGCTCCTTTGTATGATGTGACTTCTGTACGGCAATATTAGATATATTGTTTCTCATCAGTTCTGTTCTCTCTATTCTACAGGAAACTCACCCGGAGTAAATGAAAGAGAGATAGAGAGAGAACATGAGAGAGAGAGAAAAATAGAGGGTGAGATAAAGAGAAAATCATTTAAAGCAGGGCTACTAAGAAAAGTAGTTTAGAATAAGGAACTGAAGATTAAAGAAATACAAAACAATAAGAACAACAAATATAGATTACATTTATATAATTTAAAGTGAGGTATGTGAGTAATGAATCGAAGGCAGAGTAAAATTGTGAAAAATAGGAGACAGAGAAAGTCATATAAGGACAAGAAAAGGTTAATAAAGCGATAAATAGGAAGAAGAGAGTAAAAGGAAAGGATATTAACAAAATTTGTTTATTTCATATGGAGTTCTACCATGAAAGTTTCTTAGAAGGTTAGGTCATGGAAACCGAACTGATTAATTGTAAATTTAAGAATTGTATAAGTAAATACAAAAATCAAATATTTCTTAGCATTTGGATGTTTGATAACATTGAGCAACAACGTACTGTCTTTAAACAAATTGAAAACGTTCTAATAGGAATTTATATATAAAAATTTGTCTTAAAATATCAATGCATACATTTAAATTTTACGGTTGTTATCCGACGAATCCCATTCGCGTCACCCTCATTAACGTATGTTTTCAGTGTAATACGAATAACTGATATATATTTTAAGAAAGAAAGCTTTGAAGAGATTAAAACAGAAAGAAAAGTGGGGAAGAAATCAACTAAACGTTTAAAAGAAATAAAATATAATATAGAAATTATGTTAGCTGAACTGTTAGAAGAAACAGAAGAATGAAAGGCAGATAACGAGTCAAAGTTGAAGTGATGAGGAAGAGATATCAGAAGCAAATATGGAAGTATTATTGAAAGGATGGACGAAAGAGAAGGTTAAACAAGGTTACTACATAAGAAATTCAAGAACATGTAAAATAACACAATTTAAACTGGTAAAATGCAAAAAATAACTACGAATTTTGACATTTTAAGTCAGTCTCAACATACAGGATTTTATAGTTGAGTTGTTTACTGACATTTTAAACTACAAATATTTGTATCTTTTACCGTGCTTTTTAGAACAAAAACTAAGTTAAACAAAAAAGCAACGAATAATCAGGCTGTCGTTAAAGCAACTGCTAATTGTCAAATAACTACATATGTCGTAAGGTTTTATATGACTTACCTTTTTGTTTTGAAATAACAATTATATGAAAATAACCAAATGTAAGGTATACTAACATCGAAATATTTTTATACTGAACAGTTACAATACCAATAATAATAAACGGTAGCGTTCCTCAACGCTGCTGACAACCGTTTGAAATAAACAGTGAAGTAAGGCAGGGTATAACTTCTCAGCACTGCGACTAATGTGTGTATAATCGGCCAAGGGACCGAGCCAGGGGTGTTAAGAATCACCAGGATACGGCAAGCTGCCATTTTAAGCAACATACAATGCGCAAACACTTAGACAAGCGAGAGACTAGAAGATTTAGGAAACGAAATGAAACATATTAAATGGGACATACTATGTATATATGTGAAACGACAATGAAGGGAGAAAAATGCACCGTTCTCAAGTCCGGATGTACCCTCTACCAAAGAAACTCAGAAATAGCGGCAGTCGGAGGAGTAGCAATCTTAATAGCTCCGAAACACCGAGATACAATTACAGATTTCCAATCAATATCGCACAGAGTAATATTCACTGTATTATAAATATCTGAAAGATATCAGTTAAAAGTTATTCAGACATACGCACCAACAATAGCACGTACAGTGGAGGAAATAGATGAATTTTACGATGACTTAACCCTGGAAATACAGAATAACCCCACACAACTACACTATTATAATAGGCGACTTTAATGGCAAAATTGGACAAAGTAAAGAGGACGACGGTAACTTCGTGCCGCATATGGATTAGGATAAAGTAATAGCAGAAGAGAAACACTTGTAAATTTGTTAAACGAACATCAATTTTACGCGATGAACACCTTCTTCCGAAAGCCACCACAACGTACAAACGAACGAACGAACAAACAAACAACAAACGAACAAAAAATGAGATAAATTATATTCTATCTAACAAAAAATACATAGTGGACGATGTCACAGTAATTAATTAATTTTGCACAGGCAACGACCATCGTTTAGTAAGAGCCAGAATAAATATAAACATGAAGACAGAACTTCAAAAAATCATTAAATCTAAACCTCACAATCCTAACTATCTAAAGTAGCACCTAGACGAATATAAATCAAAAGAAAGCTGGAGGAAATTAAGGACCCAAACATCCTATTACTAGACCAGACTAGTTCAACAAATCACCTCAAGAATTATAAGTAGTAGTAGACAAATAACATCCAAAGTACGAATTACAAGCAACCCCAAAATATCAACGGAGACACAGAAACTAATGGCACAAAGGCAAAGACTTCAAAGGAATACCGATGAATCCAAGGAAGTAAGCAAGAATGCCAATAAATCCTACGCAAAGACCTAGAAACTACAACAATTCATTAGTGCAACAATGTATAGAAGACAATTTCAATATGAGAGTACTGAGACGTAAACGATCTAAAGAAAATAATAGAATCTATCAACTCCGTGACGATCAGGGCAATATAATCTCCAACAGAAGCAAACTATTATCTGTCGTGGAAGATTACTATTCCAAATTATACAACATGCCAATAACAGACAGGAAACCTCGACTACCTACACCACCGGTTATCAATATCAATTCAGAAGACATCCCAGAAATAAGCTAAGATGAAATAAAACTGGCCCTTCCTCCATCAAAAAATAACAAAGCTCCAGGAGAAGATGATATCACGACCGAAATACTTAAATATGGTGATGATAAACTACTAAAATACATAAAAACATTCTAGATAAATGCATATCAGAAGAAAAGATACCAAAATCATGGGAAAACGCTAACGTAATTTTGCTTTACAAGAAAGGAGACAATACATAGCTTAATAACTACCGTCCAATTAGTCTCCGTTCTCACTTCTACAAACTGTTAACAAAAGTAATCACCAATCGTATTACAACAAAATTGGACTTTTATCAACCTACGGAGCAAGCCGGGTTTAGGGCCGGATATAGTACAATAGACCATCTTCAAACGCTGAGAAGTGCCACTGAAAAAAGCGGTGAATATAAATTCTGATTACACCATGCGTTTGCAGATTGTGAAAAAGCGTTTGATTCGATATAATGGAATGCGGTGACAGAAGCTTTACGCAATATAAGAGTGGACTGAAGATATACAAATTTACTCTGATATATATATATATATATAAACGCCAAATTAAGTGTCAAGATAGAAGACAACGTTAGAACAAAGAAAATTCCAGTAAATCGTGGAATTAGACAAGGAGATATGATATCGCCAAAACGCTTTACCCTGGCCTTGGAAGATATATTCAAAAAACTGAAATGGGATGGCAAAGATATCAACATAAATGGCAGAATGCTCAATCATCTGAGGTATGCCGACGATATTGTTATCATAGCTGCTACGCCAGGGAAATTACAGGATATGCTTATACAATTACATCAAGAATCTAGGAAGGTTGGTCTGAAAATGAATAAAACTAAGACAAAAATAATGAGCACTGAAGACAACCGAGTCGTTATTAAAGTTCAAACAATAGAAAGCGTCAGCGAATATATATATTTAGGGCACACCATAAAACTTGGAAGGGACAATCAAACAGCTGAACTGACAAGAAGAATTAAATTAGGCTGGGCTGCGTTTAGCAAGCTATCAAACATTCTAAAAAGCAACATACCTAATAGTTCAAAAAGTAAAGTATTTAACACCAGTGTGTCCTACCAGTCTTGAGATATGGAATCTAGACAATGGCCTTAACTAAACAATGTGTATTAAGACCTCAAGTAACTGAGAGATTAATGGAAAGAGCAATGTTGGGTATCAGTCTTCGGGACAAGATTAAAAACGAAGACACACGTAGAAGATCGAAGGTTGAGGATATCGCCCAAGTTATATTAACAACAAAATGGTCCTGGGTCGGCCACGTCGCATGACATTTAGAAGAACACTGGCGTAAAACCGTCATTACATGGAGACCTAGACTATCGAAACGCCCAGTTGGTCGACTACCAAAAAGTTGTTTGGATGACCTAAGATAAACAGCGGGAAGACAGTGGATCCAGCTTGCGCAAGATAGGAATGCATGGAAGCGAACGAGAAGGCCTACATCCAGCAGTGGATATAATGTGGCTGATGATGATGTATACTTAGCATTATAAACAAACATCTATTAAGAACAACATTTAAAATTATACTAAGTGTTCTATGAGTCGGCCATTTTCCTGAATACAGAAATTTAATCGCTTCATAAAGGAATTGTTCACACTTCTCTACATTGCAGGTGTTGTCTTTAAACGCATACTGAATTCTCCCGTCTGTTAACTTGATTGTTTACAAATCCCCACAGAAAGAAATCTGGTTAGGTCAGAGGACTTGGCCGGTCAGGTCACTGGATCTCCTCTCTCCAATCCATGTATTGCGAAATTCAGCGTTTAAACCGTTTCCAACTCTAAATTACAGTGTGAAGGGTATATTGCAACTATAAGTTCTGTATAATGTTTAACGGGATATGTTCTGATAAATCCTAAAAACGGTATTCTAAAAATTCTAAATACATATGACCAATCAGGTGTCCTTCCAAAAAGTATGGACCAAATACATGTTCGCCCACAATTCTTCTCCAAACATTTAAGGACCATCGGCGTTCATTATCCACTTCTGTTACAAATGACGGATTTTCCGTTGAATAATAGTGGAAGTTGTGACGATTCACATTCCCATGTTTATGAAAACTTACTTCGTTCAGAAAAAAGAACACAATTAAAGAAATGAGCTTGAGTATTTATTTGTTGATGTGCCCATTCGCAAAACATTAGCCGGCGTTGAAAGTCATGATCTAGCAGTTCATGATGAAGTTGAATGTGCTAGGGGCACCTGTACTATTTCAATATTTTCCATACAGAATACTGGCTTATATCTCTGGTGCTACAGTTCAGATCTTCTACTACAGAAGCTATTATAGCAAATTCGTTGTCTTCATTGGTTATACGATTCCTTCGTGGAGTATTATCATATTTAACGCTCTGTATTTAGAATTTTTTGCGCTATTCGTTTGAGTGCTGACACACCGGGATGTCTTCGGTCTGGGAAACGTTCAGCGTAAACTCTAGAAACTAATAAACAATTTCTTTGGCATTCCCCCTATATACATACCATTTCATCTTTTGAAAATTTCATATTATACGCGCTTGAATAACGGAATGTGAAACCAAACAACCAATAACTCAACAAAAATGCTAGTTTTTGTTTCTGTTTAATTTCGTTTTTGCGTTAAAAAGCGTAGTCGAGCATACAAATATTTCTAGTTTAAAATGTCAGTAAATACTTATAAAATCTATATTCATTAATTTTTTTTAAACAAAATAGAATTACATCTTATTACCAACGTTTCTGTGTTTCTCTATTAGCTTTTTAATAATTTCTAAATATTTAAACTAAACACACAAGTCAATAAAACCGCATACATGTGTAAATGTCATTAAACGAGAAACTCGAAAATGTAAAAATATACAGAGTGTTTCACTAAAAAAAAGAGATATTGTTACGCCTAAGGCTGTAACTGATAAGGCGCCCCTTGTCCTTATCGCCGGGATCAGCAGAGAAACAAGTACCCTTATACAAAATGATTGGATTTATTAATTACTACGTACTACAAGACTATGATTACTTACTTACTTACAATAACACAGACCATTGCTAGGTTTGTTATTGGGAACACTCTCTTCTATCAAACACCCACCGCCAACTGCCAACTGTTCACTATCTACTATTCCACTATTTACTATTGGCTAATTCAATCTTAAGTGTCCTTTTATAAATTCCCCTTTGCACACATAAGCGATGACCTGGTTACTCAATTTCCCTTATCAAACCTATTACTTATTTCACATTGCTAAATTTAATATTCTAATGTACTTTGAATTTGTTAAGTAAAATGACATCACTACCTGCAATATAAATGTGTATGAAAGTAATTGAAATCACATTATAACAGCTATTAAGCAATAATAATTTAATTTAGAATTTTGGATATTGGGTTCGTAACAATATTAGTAGTTCAATTTTATTCATGCGATTGTAAATTAGGAACATCCTGTATAAAATATTTAAATTATAAACAGTACGGCACCTATCTGAAAATGCGTTCATGTCAACTGCGATATAATATTGAAAATTTATATGCAGTTCTTTAGATAGTACCTAACTGTTAAAGGCAGACCGTCAATTTTCCAAAATTTAAGAGAAAGTTAATTATTACCGAACCATTAGCGATAGATACCTAAACTCCTATATCATTGTAACGATAGAAAAATAACAAACCAAAAATGTAATAATATAGAGAATGCTCTATTTAAAATATTTTTTTGTCTCACTAAAGCAAAACACCATAATATATAGTTAGCAATAACTTTAAGTTATGCACAGTAATCAAAGAGTTTTCTCAAGTTGCTATAATAATGAAATTAGGAAATAAAATTACACTAGTATGTCACCTTGTTGAGACCGACTTAAAATGTCAAAATTAGTTTTTAATTTTCTGTATTTTTTCCATTTTCCAAGTGCTTTACGTTTAAATTGTGTTATTTTACATGTTTTTTGTATTCCTTATGTAGTAACCTTGCTTAACCTTCTCTTTCACTTATTCTTATACTTATGTCACCCTGTATATATTACTATAAAATTTTCATTTAAATTCAAAGTTGATTGTTAATATTGTTATTTTACTTTTGTTTTGGTTTTTGCTTTTAATATACGGAACGCAAAAAATTGCGAAAAGCTTAAAGAGACGTAAATATTGGTTGTTCCGCGAATTTCGTAGGCGCAGATTTCGAAGTAGTTGGAATTATAATATATAATATATAAATAAAAAAAATCTAATAATATTTATTACGTCAGGGATACTACAAAATAAACTAGTGCGGAACGCGCAGTATTAGCTTTGCAATTACTACTGCAAGGTAATTGCTTCCAAGGCAACATTGTTTTCGTTTTTATTGTATAAGACGTAACACTTCAAATCGTGTGAGATATTTAAGATCCCTAAAAACTCCAAATAAATGAGTTAAATTAGAACAATGGTAAAAAAAATACTATATAAATATACGCTAGTTAAATAAATGGATGTAAATTCGAACATTTTGACCGGTAACGTTTAGAAAGCTACTGCTCCGGAAATTATTTTACTATTTATTTAGGATGCCCTAGAAAGTACTGTCGAACATTCGCCATTTTATAAAATATACAGGGAATTTTTCCTTTTAGTATACGTAGCCTATGTATACTTTTAAAAGAAACGCGACAATTTCGCCTATTGTGTAGGCCACCAACTATACAGACAACTCAAGCATGCTGTGACCACAGCGATCAAATTAATTCAATGCTAAAAAATAAAATTAATCTTTATTTAGTGTCAAACAATTGTTAGAAAATTTAAATCAGAGGGATGCGTAATAAATCCCCATAAAATAAAAACTGAAAGTAATCACGTTTTAACCGAAGAAATGAAATGAAATATTTTATTCTACGTTGAATAATAATAATTAAAAAAAGTTTGCGATCGCCGGGAATTGAACTCGGATCAACTGCTTGGAAGGCAGCTATGCTGACCATTAAACCAATTTGCCGCTGATCTATGTGTTTTGTACAAAAGAAATATAATGTGCACGGACCTTACGGAAACATCACTCTGTCAATTTTTGCATTTAACAAAAAAGTCATCATCTGTGTCCTATATACAGGATGAAATACTTATTTAATATAAACACTGCATCAACATAACTTTCATACTCAAATAATTCACAAGTATAGTGACGTTTATTTGTGATTTTTAGATGTCGGTATAGTTGGTTGCATACACAATAGGCGAAATTGACGCGTTTCTTTTAAAAGTATAC
This sequence comes from Limonius californicus, assembly GCA_014611495.1. Lineage (NCBI taxonomy): Eukaryota > Metazoa > Arthropoda > Insecta > Coleoptera > Elateridae > Limonius > Limonius californicus. Next base: position 25,515 of record JABXWE010003245.1, on the reverse strand, counting down.
ATAGGCAATGTATACTAAAAAGAAAAATTCCCTGTATATTAAGTTTCCTTGGAAAATAAAATGCAATTTGCAGTATTTTTAGGACGACGTTGTAAGTTGGTTGTAATTTCTCTTATAGTTGTTGTGTTTGTTTTTAATCATTTATAAGACGTATAATAACTTCTAAATAAACAACAGCTTCTGTTTTCTGTTACTTAAAATTTATTATACTCACACACTCCGGAAGAAGTGTATGAAGGGATTTTTTAAATTCCGAGTGTATCGTATCACGTGTTTCCTGACGATTTTCAGGGTTTGTCACGAGAACTACTTTCTTGTTTTACGGGAGTTTTTCAAGATGCCATTTCTGCGGATTTTCTTTTGGCTTTTCCACAACGCCACTAAATCACTAGAGTTACTAAATAGGTCAGCTCCTTAGAATACGTGATAGAAGAAATTTTTCCAGCAGGAGGGCTGAATTATTTATAGATAATCGCTTTTTAGCGAAAGTACGTTCTCATTCATTGTTTCCATTTACTTATCTTTTCCTCTAATTTTCGAGTTATAAGTACGTATTTTATTAAATAATTTCCGGGCTTTCTCGTATTCTTCCGGACTCTTCTTGGAGATTTATTATATCCATTCTGTCATTCTTGATGCTGTATCCCTTTCGAGACTATTTACAGTTTATAAAAGATACGAAGATTGTGGATTTTAAGGTGACTTTGAGGGCACATACTTATACGTTGCGTTGTAAGGAAAAGCGACTAATTTTCCACAGTTAATAAATGAAAGTACCTAGTAGTTTTTCTTTAGAACGGTTTGCCGCAGCACTAAATCATTAGGGGCAGTAAATCGAGAAAGGCGCTTATAACGACGACTAACAGAAGGAGTTCGCTCGGTTGGAGCGTCAAATTATTTGCTGGTAATGGGTGTCATTTGTCGTGCACTTCAGAGTGGATGATCCATATAAATCTCTTATGCAGCTGTCAGGGTGGGTAGGTGGTCCATAGTAAACAGTAGTAACAATGTGTAGGCGGTATGTTTTTTGCTGGGTCTCACGCTCTTGGGGGATGATATCGATCCGGTCGCGTATCCCGGCAACTCGGTCCGCACCTTCACCCTGCAGATACCCAGGTATATTACCGACTCTGCGTTCTATTCTACAGGTTAATTGTTAATGTTTATGTTTAATTTAGGCCTGCTTCATATATAATTAATTTAATGGAAATCAGTCTAAGCTCGTTAATGACCGCCTCCCCAGTCATGTCCTTCGAGGTGTTTCCAGGATATTTCCCGATTATTGTAGCAAGGATGCAGATGATCAATTAAGCTAACAAAAGGTCGGCAGGAACTGGTTCCTCCTTTCGCGGAGGCGAGCTGGGGAAAGCCAATATGATTATTTTGAATTCTTTCGTAGAAACCGAATGTCTAACCTGTTGAAGCCGAAAAACACCTGTCAGTGAAAAATAGCAACAGGATTTAGTAAGCCAGCACGGCTGTCTGTGTGTCCTGGGTTTGTCGAGTTTGTCCTGTTCTGATTTATGATGAAATGGATGTCAGTAAATTTACCATTCGCATTTTATTAAAGTTGGGAAATTTAAAATTGCAATAAAAAATAGAAAGAAGGAAACATGTCCTGAACATTACAGTTTTTTGTATTAAATTTGTAACCTCCGAGAAAACTTTGTTAATTTAGAATTTATTAATTAAATTTGCCGATTTTCAGCAACTTTAATTAATTTGTATAGTTTTGGTAATATGATGCAGTATAGCCTGTCATTTCTGATTAAGTACAATTTGTAAAATTCTTTATTTTGATGCATATTGTTTTTTTATACACAACAAAAACTTCAATGTACTGATAGCTAAAGTGGCATCAAAAAGTTTGGCATCACATTAAAAATTGAATTTTAAATTCACCTTTTTCGAACGTTATTCGCTGTGTATGATTGATAGAATTTAAAGAAAATACAGAGGAAAGAATTGTAGTTAGAAAATATATTATTCAAAATGAAGACTCTCATTTCGAACCTTATACAACATATTTTATAAAATTGAACTAATTTTAATATATGATTTGCCAGTTCTAAATCTTGATGACCAATTAGCATGTTTAAGGTATGGAAGTTATACAAGCTTTCCCAGTTACTTTTTCGAAATATAGCGAAACCAAGCATGAATCAGAATATCTTCTGTTTTTATGGGCTTCCTTTTAGATAAGATGTTTGATATTCTCTGCTAGAAGTTTTATATTGGATTTAGGTCTGGGGATTTTACCAGTCCAGTTTTTTCAATTTTATCAACTCTATTCTATAGCAAAGGACGTTATCATCTTGGAAAAAGCTTGGTAAACCTTTTCCACTAGGTGCCACCTTATCCTGCATTACTTCGAGGCATTAACCATCCTAGAGACGACATGTAGTCAACCAACTTCTTGAACAGACATGCAATTCAGTAGAAAATTGGCGAAACCGATTCTCGATTCTAGAATCGAAAATCAAATCCGATTCTAGAATCGGGATTCGAAATCCGATTGATCAAAACAGCTTAAGCAATTTTGTATTTGTCACGAACATAAATAAAAAATAAATTAAAAAGTGTTGATTATACTTTTCAGATGCTACTACCAAATATGTAATACATATATTTACATTAGAAGATTCTAAAATCGTAAAATAAATACCAATTATAGGTTCGAAGACTTTCATAATTCTGAAATTGGAAGACTAATCGCACTTCTCCTATCAATTTATTTTTCAATTCTAATGATGTGAATTTGGAAACTATTTTCAATCCTTGAATCGCAAACCATTCTTGTTTCAAGAGAATACAAACGATTCTTGATTTTAGAATTGGGAAACTATTCTAGATTTCAGAACCGAAAAACGATTTTTGATTCTAGGATCGAGAATCGAAATCCGATTCTAGAATCGAGATCCGATTCTAGTGGAATCGATTCTTTTCAGAACCGAGAATCGATTCTTCAAAATATCCGATTCTTGACAGCACTAGCCAGTACAATATGATGGTACTTGGAATATATTGGTGCCTTTGCTTTTGGGAAACCAGTGGCATCCTCCGTGCTTTACTTCCTCTAAGCCCCAATACAAACATTTTCCTGTAGCGGTAGAAATGACCATAATTTGATTCATCATCATCATTGACGGCCTTCTTGGCCCACTGCTGGGCATCGGCCTCTTCTCTGCCACGTGCTCCTGCTCAGCGCTGAGGTAGAAACACTGCGGACATATGTTTAACGTCGAATCCGAACGACAGAAATTGCAGAGAACGTTTTTAGCATTAAGATCCCACGGTTGCAAGCCGGATTGGGAAATTGTGTGTGGTGAGTTGCAGACAAGATTTTTATAAAGCTATATAGTAATGCTTAGGTTTCGAACCTAAGCCAGAATCGACGTTTTGCTCAGAAAGCGAGCGCTGTACCAACTGAGCTACCACCACGAAATAAGTTCATTATTTTTCTTGAATTAAAACTTGTATCCATCAGGTTTGTTCTTACTAACGCAATGATATCTCGAACAGAGGTTTTCTTTGGTCGCCAAATATGAGGTTTGCCATCCATTTTCCAAATTTAGCATATATTCTAATATCTGAAATAATTGAAAATTAATTAAGTTTTGCCATAGCGGGGATTTCGCAAATGGAAGCACACCTCCTTTACCCTGCTAAATACTTATTTTTTTACAGCTTTGGGTTCAATAATTTAGTTTGCTTTTACTAGGATGTTATTTTGTATTTTATGACGAATTTTAAAGAAGAATGAATACCTTAGTCTAACTGCAGTGTTTATACACACATAATACTATTAATGTTTCATATAAATAGTTTTTAATTATTGGGAAATGTTTACAAATTGTTCCAATTTTTCCTATGACAAATGAATAGATAATCGATTATGGCAGACCGTTAAGAAAGCCCCAGTTTAATCCCTTCTACGAGGGTTGCCTTTTATATTTCGGGGTTGGGCAACCCTAGTGCTGCCATCTGGCAACTGACGTCTCTATGGTAAAGTTTGACATTTTTGACGGTATACGTACTCCGAATGTTTTGACGTACGAGCGCTATTTGTGTTGTTTACAGTAACTTGAAAAATTCATATCGGCTAAAAAATGGAATTACATCGTAAACATTTTGGTGCGATTATTTTTTACAACTTTCGACTTGGATTAACTCAACAACAGTGCATCGATGAACTTAATTCGATTTTTGGCGATGAAGCACCATCAAGGACCAGTGTTGATCGATGGTTTACCGATTGCAATCATGGTCGTAGATCTCTCAACGATGAATTTCGTAAAGGTCGTCCAAAATCGGTGGTTGTTCCGAAAAACATTGATGCGGTGCGTGAACTGATACTGCAAGATCGTCATGTAACTTATCGTGAGATTGAGGTATCCTTGGACATTAGAGGGACCAGCATACATTCAATACTGCATGAACATTTGGCCGTAGAAAAGATTTGTTCTCGTTGGATCCCATATAATTTGACAATCGCTCAAAAACAAGCTTGATGACATTGTGACAGGTGAGAAATCGTGGATTTACTCGTATGAACCCGAAAATAAACAGTAGTCGACTGTATGGGTCTTCCAAGGCGAGCCAAACCCAACAAATATCGTTCGTGCTCGAAGCACTTCGGAGCAAATGGTCGCCTGCTTTTCGGAACAACTGGACATGTCTCAACCGTACCATTGGTGTAACATAGAACGGTCAATTTTATATGGTACACAACCATTTGTTTGCCACAAGTCTTCGGAAAAATAAGGAAAACCAACCGCCGAAGACGGGTCATTATCCATCACGACAATGCGAGCTCTCACATATCGGCTCGAACAAGTGACTTTTGAGCATTCAAAACGTCGATTTGATGAGTCATCCCCCGTATAGTCCTGATTTGGCACTCAATGGCTTCTTTTTATTCCCGAACATCAAAAATAAATTGCGAAGTCAACGTTTTTCGACACCTGAAGAAGCGGTTAGGCGTTCAAAATGCCTGGTTTTGGAGATACCTCAATAGGAGTGGAAACAGTGCTTCGAAAATTGGTTCACACGCATGCAAAAATGTATTGATCTTCATGGAGAATAGTTTGAAAAACTATAAAGCCATTTTCGATGATAAATATTTGTTTTTGGTCTTTAATCTCTCGTATAAACTTTTTAATACGAAAATTGGTAGGGACCTCAGTGATATCTATGTCACTGTGTCGCTCCTTAACATATTTTGTGCAACACTACTTATTAAAATTTAAAATACCTTATGAAAAAATACCCAGGTTTGCCACACAATTTAAAAAATTACTTTCACCAGGATCGAAAATAAATACTAAATTCTAGGAAACATTGCAAAACCTACGGCGCGAGTTAAGAAATTCACTTTCAGAAAAAAGTTTGTGAATAAAACTGTAAAATGAAGGGCCGATAGAATAATCTGCGAATTAACAATATTAATCGTACAACTAAAATATTTGCTATTCCAAAATGTTTTATTACGTTTGCAACAAATGCGTTTATTTATCGCAAAGATTCCCGCCCCAGACGGTTGGAAAGTTAGAAAAAAGCTCCAATTTGTGAGGGTCAGCTAAGGAATTGTAGAAGTAAACAATGAAATCTGCACAGAAACTAAATCTGTTATAATAAATAACATTCACTTGTGTGCTGAAAGAGTTAAGCCCACGCTGTGATATCTTAAAAAGAAAGAGCTAGCTCAATCGTATGCTGTGTTCTATGGAGTTATGTATAGTATAAACGAATTAAAATTTACAAAAGAGCAATTTTTACAAAAAAATGATACAATATGGTACTGGTCTTTCAATATACAATCTTCACAAAAACGGTTGCATATTTTTGTTTAATTAATTTTTGTATATAAGGGGGTGTCAGTTTGAAAATGTACAACCTGCTACATTTTTGGAAGAAAAACAGCTATTGAAAATTTCGAGAAACAGAGTGTACAACACCGGAGGGGGAATCACCGTGACTCAGAAATTAACATTCTTCTTTCAATACCCAAAATTTCAAAAAATAACACCCATCTTATGATATCGCATTGAAAAGCTCTTACAATATACTATTCAATAGCAGCAAACATTTCTTGTACCTGGTACATTTTGGAAAGTAAAATGGCCCCCAAGATCTCCAGATTTGACACCATTACTTCTTTTACTGAGAGCATTTAAAATCTATTGTCTACAATAATCAATCTCAGTTCATTGTACACCTGCGACAAGAAATAACTCAGGAGTACCGAGCTATTCCGCAATAAACCTTTTTTCCGAAGCGACTCGCGTACACTAACTACATGTTTGTTACAATTAAATAACATTTTGTGACAGCTTTTCAGAGAGAGATGTGTTAACATATAACATTTTTTTTGTTGGGATAGCAAAAGCGTAAGAAGTTGAATACAGGAGGTTACCTTATGAGTCATGATGATTCCCTGTCTATCTTGTTGAAACGGTTGCTAGAAAAGTTCAATACCTATTTTACTTCCATAGATATAATATACACATGATCAAAATTATTGCATATCTGTGAATCGCCACGAATTAAACTTTTTAATGAGATTGTGTGCTGTAATCGGAATCGACTTTATTAGTATCGACTAGATTAATCGAAAACGGCTCATCTGTGTTAAATAGATTGGGTTTTTTAAAGAGTTTTTATTCCAAAGACTAATACAAAATTCAACTAAAAACAAGAACACAACAATAAACGCTAATTTTAATACATTAGTAGTAGGTATTTCCTCCTCGGGCACGAAGACACGCATTTATGCGGTTTTCCATACTTTCAATGAGATGGTCAATGTTTCTTTGAGGAATAGCGTCCCACTCTTCCCGAGCAACAATTGTCAATTCTCTTAAAGTTAAAGGAGGATTATTTCGATTTCTAATACGGGCTTTTAACATGTCCCAAGCATGTTCAATAGGGTTCATGTCGGGAGAATTTGCTGCCCACCACAACCTTGTGATACCCTGTTCTTGAAGGTATTGCTCAACGGCAAGAGTACGATGGGGAGTCGCATTTTCATCCATAAATACGAAATCTTCGCCCACTCTACCTAGAAATGGACGTACAACAGGAGCAAGAATCTCTCTAATGTAAAGGTTTCCTGTCATTGTCCTTCAATGGCCACCAGTGGCGTACGAGCAACGCGCATTATACCGGCCCAAAACATTACGCTACCACCTTGGAATGGAAGACGAGACTGGGCTGTGGACAAGCGTGCTTGCCTTCCTGGACCTCTCCAAACTCGTATACGTTTTGAATCACTTAGCAAGCCAATTCTGGTTTCATCAGAAAACATTACCATATTCCAATTTGGTGCCCTTGCTGTCATTTCTTGAGCCCAACGCAAACGAGTGGTTCTGTGTTGACGAGTCAATCTAGGCACATAGAGAGGCCTACGAAGATGCAAATTGTTGGATTTCAGACGCCTGTGGATTGTGTGCCCGGAAATATTTATTCCTTCCATTCTTAGGAATTCTCGTTGCAGAGCACTACATGACAATGTGCAATTTCTTCGAGCTATTAGAGTTAATTGGCGGTCTTGTCTAGGCGTAGTGACTTTCTTTCTACCCTTTCCTGGCCTATCTTTAACGTCATCAGTCTCCCTGAATTTTCTAAAAATTCTGGAGACATCACTCTGTGATACTTCTACAGATTCCGCAACTTCTCTTTGTGTCAGCCCATTCTGCAAGAGGGTCACTATTCTCACTCTGTTGAAGTATGTAATCGTGTTTCGTACCATTATGTTAATTATGCAGCGCAAAAAATCACAAAATTAACTTATTTACTAAGTTGATTGCTTTGTCAATTTTAGTTGCTTAGTAAACATTCGTGTCTTTTGTTTTATATTTTGGATATCTTGTTGTAATAAACTTTTAAATACCCAACCTATTCATTTATGGGATAAATTAATGAAAAAACGTGGTTCATTGCCTGCAAATGCGAATGCAATAATTTTGATCATGTGTGTATAGCACATTGTATTTTTTGAAATTGACACCCTGTATAATATTCTCTTTCTTAGATGGCATAATTTTAGATGCACCGGTAATTGTTTTGATAGGATTAACGACCACAGTTTATATTAAACTATTCTGCGAATTTTAGAAATAATATATCTATTATTGTAGTAAAATATATTATGAGACCATTTCTGTGCGAAGGGCGAGTTTCTTTTACGTCTAAAAGGATAGCGCTTTGCTATAAGACGAGTTATTATTCAATATGACCCTTTCGGAACACATGTGTACTTGAAACACAAATGTTTGTCCCTTAAAGAGTTCTACTCTAAAGAAGATTTACTAGACAGAATACCTCGCTGGTTTGTCATTAGCTAGCGAAGGAGAACGGCTGTTAAAAATCCGATGTTCTGGTACTTGGGCATTGAATCCCAGACCTTCAGCGGAGAACTCTAACGCACTGACCTCTAGCTTACGACCACCTCTTTTAGTGATTTAACTTACGAAAACATAAAAATAAGTTTGTCATTTAGTGGACCATAACTTCATATTTGTAACATATTTTACGTTGCCTAGAAAAAGTTGTAAATTTTCTAGTTTTCACAAAGTGTGAAAAAACTCCAGCGCGGTTCAGTGGTTAGAACACTGGGCTCCAGTGTACAAGGTCGGGAATTCAAACCCCCGACTCGATGCCTGGTCGGCGGCCGAACCAGTAGCTTTAAATAATTTGGCACCTGCGTTCGAATGTACATGGGGTAATAATGCGATTGCTAATGCATGATGCTCAACATATTACCATGTATCATGAATTTGGCAGGCGACGACCGGGTGTGAGAGCGAGGATACGGGAGCTCTAACCTTCCGCCTTGCAGGGTAAACACTTTCAAGCGGTGCTGAGCCTCACCATTATTATTATTACAGCATGTAAGTTATTACAGAAGAATTAATTTACAATTTTTCTGGGTTATATGTAGTTGTTGCCGGTTATAAATAAATAAAATTATAATTAACGTGGAGATTGCTAGTAATTGTTTGAAGGTATTCGACTCTCCCGAGATATGTGTACCTAATAGGAAATTAGGTGGAAACTGTATAATGCATTTCATTAAAACAGAGTCCATAGTTCCCTCACATTGTTAAACTAATCTCCAGAAAGTGTACACTAGGGTGGTCACAAGAAAACAATGTTCGAATTTTTACCGGTGGACCCCCCTTAGAGTTGCCAATTGGCTAGAAAATATAATTGGCAAAGTTTCAGTTCAACTTGATAACGGTAACCCGTGCCTCACTGCGCTTAAAGTTTAGAAAAAATGCGAGTTTTAGCAAAAAATCGAAGTTTTTCCTCGATAAAATGGAAACCATACGTTCTAGAAACTTCATTCTTATCTCATTTTATAGGAAATTTTGTTGCCTTGAAGTTTTATTTCCATCATTTTTTTTTGCTAAAACTTATAGATTTAGTGGTATTTGACATTTTTCAGGTCAGGTCGTGGTGCATGACCTCAAAAGAGACTTTTCATACAAAAGCATAAAAACATTAAAACATTCAATTACTTCTATTTTCCAGATTTTACTTTCTGTATTTTTCATTTTGTACATCAAAAAGAGTTTTGTTGGAGGTGTTTTAAAATGTAAATGCAACAAAATCCAAATTAAACTGAAGGAATTAATTTGTCTACATTCAGATACAACTTGTAACAGAAACTGCCGTTGTTCTTCGTCTTTCGTCAAACAGGAATTGAAATATTGGATTAATTTTACCCCCCCCCCCTTTCAGAGTTGTGTCATTAACCGCGCTTAAACCGTTCACTATTTTTTAGCTTTTAAATAATGTAAATTTTCATACCATACATCGGGATCAGTATTTAAAAATTCTGTATTGATACCAAATCTCTTAAAAAAATTTAGAGTTCGAGGAGAAACAAAAACTCAACTTGTTTGTCTAATAAATGATCGACTTGTTTAAGGCTGAGTGTTGCTTTTACATCCCTGTCATCACAATCATTCTCCTCTTTTTACTTCAGACCTTAATTTTCCAACAATGCTTGTTTTAGCATTTTTTCCCAAAGTATCATCAAAAAATGAAAATGCAACTTGCTCCGAGTTGAGATACCACAGATGGTTTATTATTTTAGACAGTACTTTGTCTGCAACCTCTATATCAATTTTCCTGTATTGTAAAATGTAAAAATGTAAAATAAAACAAGGCAACAAAATTTCCTATAAAATGAGATAAAAATGAAGTTTCTAGGACGTATGGTTTCCATTTTATTGAGGAAAATCTTCGATTTTTTGCTAAAAATCGCAATTTTTCTAAACTTTAACCTCAGTGAGGCACGGGTTAACGTTATCAAGTTGATCTGAAACTTTGCCAATCCTATTTTCTAGCCAATTGGCAACTTTTAGGGGGGTCCCCCGGAAGATACGACGAAAACAAAATTCTCCCCTATACCTTGTGACCACCCTAGTGTACACATTCCAAAACTATACATTTTATGTGATAGCTTGTGCTTTTGTATATTTTGTTCAGTTCCTACGCACTACTTACATGCCAACACAGCTAGTTTGATAATAAAATCATTATAGCCACCCCAATAATAAACAATGAACACATTACCAACGTTTGAAATTAACGCTCCCCCCGGAGCTCATAACAGCAGCATCTCATTTATACAGGGTGTGTAAAAACTCGCGTGCAAGCTTCCTCAGACAAAAATAAAGCAAAAATCTTATTACAAAAAAGTTTGTAGACGCATGGTTACTCCTCAGCATAACAATTTAAGAAATGTCAATCTGGCAACATTGTATTTTAAAACTACAGATACAGTCCTCACGACTCGCATTCGGCACGGTCGGTGTCATAACAGTAACCAAATGTTTGAGCAGTGGCGTCCTAGAATTAAGTTTACGCAAAAAAAATAAATATGAAGATATAAATAAATAAACAAACAATTTGTAACAAGCAGTGAAACAACTACAGTAATACGATAACTAATGCTAGAGTAAATGTTCGAAGTGACCGCCATTTTCTTCCATACATGCAGCAGCCCTTAGTGGAATGGAATTTTGAACATTTTGTAACATTTGAGGCGTAATCTGCTGAACCGCATTTCCAATTCTTTGTTCTAACTCTACAATGGTTTCTGGTGGCGTTTGATACACTATGTTTCTGATAAATCCCCAAGCAAAAGAATCCAAAATATTGAGATCTGGAGATCTTGGGGCCCATTCTGTTGGACCACCACGACCTATCAATTGCTGATGATAATTGTCATTTAACCAACTTCTGACTTCACGACTGTAATGGGCTGGTGCGCCATCATGCTGGTATATCATATTGCGCCTAATACCTAGTGGTATATCCTCAAGCAAACCTGGAAGTATTTCATTAAGAAAATGCAGATAACCTTCGGCATTTAACCTATTGGGTAAGACATGTGGTCCAACTATTCTCGTTCCAATTATTCCCAACCAAACATTTAGTGAAAAACGATTTTGATGACCAAATGGTCGTTTATTATGGGGATTTTCATGTGCCCACTCGTGTATATTATGGATATTGAATACTCCATCCCTAGTGAATGTTGCTTCATCCGTATACAGAATGTTATTGTGGAAGTTTGGCTGTTCTTGGATTCTAGCCAATAACCAATTGCAAAAGTTTATTCTTTCTAAATAATCCCCAGGTAACAAAGGCTGTACTTTACAAAACCTGTAGGGGTATTGGTTGTCGTCTTTTAAAACTTGATGAACTGTCTTATTACTGTTAATGTTAAGTAATCTTGCAATTCCTCTAGTACTGCAGCAAGGATCTTCGGAGGCAGCATTTAGAATCGCTTGTTCTTGGTCAGCGGTGCGTTGAGTTCGAGGTCGCCCTGTATCCTGCCTCATTGGTATTACTCTTCCAGTTTCTCTTAATCTTCGATCTAACCTCGTAAATACATTTCTGGAAGGTTGACGACGATCAGGGAATCTTCTGGAATACTCAGCAGGACAAGCGTTAGCGTTTCCCTCGCAAACTCCAAAAACTATTTGCATATCAGCATATTCCGCAAACGTAAACTCCATACTTATTAATAATTAGTAATGCCAGTAAAGCGTTATTATGACAGATGACCAATTTATTATCTGTCATTGCATCAAGGCACTCTGAAGGATATCACTGTTAATTTTCACTATTGCAAATGTATTTTTTTACGCAAGTAAAAACATTTAGACAAATTAACTAATTTGAAATGATGAAAACTGTTAATTTATTTTACTTTTAAATGATCAGTGGTAATAAATTATTGTTATTATCACTTAATATAAGCAGCAAGTAACTTGATTTTGAAAAATCAGCTTTCTTTACTGTTACCAATTTTGAACTTTGAAGACTTCGTGCAAGTTCAGGAAGCCTTTGCGAGCTTTTTCGCAATAAGAATTTTGCCTTATTTTTGTCCAAGTAATCGCGCTACCTGAAGCTTGCACTCGAGTTTTTACACACCCTGTATACTTATTTGGCCCATAAACCAATATCAATGTAGGTAGACAATTTTCTCCTATAAGAGCACCCATACTGTTACATCTTTTCTCCAATTGTGGCGAACCTTATTTAAGTATATTTTAATTAACGTAGGAGAGAAGGAACACCCTTGCCTAAGACATTTTGTGCATTTAAACATTTGCGATAGTGAATTTTCTACTGTAACGGTATTTGCATTATGTTAATACATTTGCTTAACGGCTTACTGGATTTACTTGACTTTCTTCAAGTATTTACCAAAGGTTTTAATAGGAACATTATCATACGTCTTTTTTGCGTCAATTAAAATAATATGTGATTGCCTGTTATGTGCTTGCGTCTTTTCTGCTAGCTGAGATAAATAGAATACGTTGTCGACAAACGATCGCCCTTTTCGGCAACCACTTTTTTCTTTAGTTTCTTCTACTTCTGCTTCTGATTGTTGTGTCAAAATGCGTCCATACAGCCGTCCCATAGAACATATTACACTTATTCCCCTATTCTCTTCTATTTCATTTTTTATAAATTGAGTTTATATAAGCCTCTCTCCGTTCTCTTGGAATATGGTCACCTAGTAAACATTCATTAAACATTTACTTCGTCAACTCTGAAGGTTTACTATTTGCATACTTGAGCAATTCGAAGGGACAACCTCTCCGATCAAGCGATCTTCTATTTTAAGACTGTCTGTATTGCTAGATAAATATGAACGGTGGGGATTAAAGATCAATATGAGTAAAACAAAATATATGGTAATAGAAGGACACGGTGAATATATAATTACTAATAATGGAATAGTTGAACACTGCACAGTTTACAGATACCTCGGCGTAACTATCACAGACAAAGGGATCAGAACTGAAGACATTATAAACAACATCGGCCAAGGGAAAAAACGATCCAACTCTTGAATTATATAGCTACTATGGAGCAATGAGATTTCAAGAAAAACAGAAAAAAACCTTACTGTAAGTGTTGCTGTATACGACTTAGAGGTGTGGATAATGAGTGGTTTACTGAAGAGAAGGTTGATGTCATGGAAATGAACTTCTGGAGAAGAAGCTGTGGAATCTCTAGATTGGACAGAGTACAGAACCAGGTCATAAGAGACACAAATAGAGGTTGAAGGTTTTATAATACATACGGGCGACACAAAGTAGTTGCTATGGTACGGAGACCTCAGAAGAATGCAGGACACAAGATGGCCTATCAGATTGTACCAATGGGTTCCATGAGAAAAAAGAAAGAGTGGAAGACCGTGACCAAAATGGAAGCAACGAGTCGAAGAAGCAATGGGTTCTAGAGGCCTGCAGGATAATGATTGCGATATGGCGTATAAGAAGCAATTTTTCACAGTATATTGAAACATAGTAAATAAAACTTCGACTTATAGGTAAGCCTACGTATATAAATATAATTCGATGGCTGTTTAGGAATTTGCTCCTATTCGACGGTATAAGAAGCAATAGACGGCATCAGCCGTCGAAAAACTGCATATACATATTATTATGATGTTTTATTGAGGGACCTACGTATGAGCCTCACATTGAAGGGACAACAATATTACGTTTGAAAAAAGGGGAGTGTTGCTTCACTTGAACCCGTAATAGAGATGATCTCCGGTTCATATAAAAAAAATATTACAATTTTACTACATAAGTTGTTGAAACAACACAAAGGGCATCACTTGTTGCTTTTTTCTAAATTCCTCGCAGAAAAATTTTGGACTGAGTATCTTCGTATTCGTAAAATCGTTTCACAAGGTAATGAACCCAAATATTATTTACTGCTTATTACTTCAGGTGTTCAAATATACCAATAAATTCATAAATACGTTGCAACTTAATATTTTCTTTGTAAATTGGTAACCTCAAACATGCTTCATATTTCAAATTGTTGTTGATTCGATGTTACTTACTTATTCAAATTTATTTTAAATTAAATTCGATTGCTATTCCAGTTGTAGTTCCAGATGATGATGCGAATATCTTCCAAGTAATTAACAGGTATTAAACTTTTGTCCAACTTGTAGATGATTCCTAACCTTAAAGTTTGTTGACGTTTTAAATGCCAAACGCAGATACAAACAAAACATGTCGGAAGAAACAACGTCTATTGACGCTGCTTTGATACTCCGCCCCAAATTCTTAATTTCCGGATAATTTTACCGAATTTTATCCATTTTCACTCAGATAAGTTTTAAATAACGCTGATTTCAACCGTAATATAGTTCTTTTCAAACAGGATATAATAAACACACAAAAACACCACTTTAATTGACTTTCCAGACGAGCGTCTGTTCACGGTGAGATTGAGAAATTAACACAAATTAACCAAATCTTAAATATTTAAAGAACTTTTTGAAAATATATACATAAAAGAATTTTCCAAACAGAACCTCTGACGTAGACCACGAATTCAGCTACTTCATTGTAATTCTAAAACCACCTAATATATTTTCATATTTGTTTGTTTTGATTTCGTTCCTTATAACATAAACAAATTAATTCTAAACAATCAAAGCGTCCTAACAGTTATGTAATAAACCGCCTTCCAATAGTGCTCTTTAATGATTTCATTATCCAATATACATATTTATATAGGATAATTGGTTTATACATTCCTATGAACCGGCGTTAGGAATTATTTATTACGGCTTATATGCTGGGTGTCAGTTTAAAAGCGTACAATGTATTATACTTCTGGAAATAAAATAGATATTGAACTTTTCCACAAAACGTGTCTACAACATTGCGGCTCAACATTTTTCTTTCCGACTTGTTTCCGAAAAATAGAAAAAAAAACTCAAAATGTTCTGAACCAATTATTATCATTCCAATTTCAAATAATTAGTTTAAATGTTAATGATTTTCATTATTCTCTAGGCAATAGTAAAGTCTACTCTGAAATTCTCTCCGAACATATTGGAAGGTTTGTTGCGGAATAGCTTGGAACTCCTGAACTATTCGTTGTTGCAGTTGTAGAATGGACCGAAGCTGAGTTTTGTAGACAATAGAGTTTATGTGACCACATAGAAACAAGTCTAATGGGGCTTGGAGATCTTGGGAAATATCCTATTTTTCTGAAGTGAGCCGAAAAAGAAATGTATGCTACTATTGAATAGAATTTTGTAAGAGCTTTTCAATGACGTAGAACATTGGATGTTGCCACCTAGAACCTACGGGGTTGAATGGGAAGGTGACCTTATGAATCATTATCATTCCCCCTCCATGTTGTAGAAAGGTTTTCTAGAAAAGTTCAACACCTATTTTAATTTCAGGGATATAACACATTGTACGTTTTCAAGTTGACAATCTGTGTATGAAAGGTCTATTATTAAAATAATTTTGTTGTACTTGGTAAGTACAGTTAATAAAATACAAAAGCGAACCTTATGATTTCAATGTTTAAAAGATATTTTGTCTGAGATGTATTGCATGTTGCTTACTTCTGAAATTTAAGGCTCACTCTATAAAAATGATCATCCTGTAGTTGAAATATGCTGTAACTATGCGCAAAGCAACGAGCACGAAAATGATAACCAGAATTTGTTTAGTATTGGTAAAAAATATCGAAGTATAAGGTTAAAAATATTAGTTTCTAAAACCGCAAAGGAGTAATACGAGCATAATATAAGGAAATATATATATTTTTTATAATAATTGGCATTAACTATCAGAATTAATTTCAAATTCTATGAGTTAATTGTATGTTATGAGTACTGTCTTGAAGAGATGAGCGCCCAGTGCTGCCATCTCAGTTTTCCTTCATGTTGAGGTTGGGGGGGGATGGTTTTGTTTTTATTCTGTCAGGTCCCACGGCCACTTGCGTTTCAATCTTCGGATGGTTGGTTGTTGCGTTAGCGGTGTAAATATGTCGTTAGTATGTCCCAGGAGTCTTTCCTGGTGGCTTGCAGCTCGCTCTCTAATTATGTCCCGCACATATTGTATGTTAGAGTCGGTGTGAAGTGTACGATTTGACACGTACCAGGGAGCGTTAAAGATATTCTTCAAGGTCTTCGATTGGAACCGTTGTATTATGTCAATGTTTGAGTAGCTGGCACAACCCCATAATTCACAGCCGTAGGTCCATATAGGTCTTATAATGGTTTTATAGATCAATAGTTTGTTTTCTAGTGACAGTTGTGAATTTCGTTTCACAAGCCAATACATTTTTTTGATTCTGAGGTCTATTTCTTTGTGTTTTTTTGTTATATGTGTTTTCCATGTTAACCTCCTGTCCATGTGAAGGCTCAAGTATCTAGCGTTATCTGCTTGTGGTATAGGAACCTTGTTTAGAGTTGCAGGTGGACATAGTGATCGTCTTGTTGTGAACGTTATATGGGTGGACTTCGTTTCATTGACCTTTATTTTCCATTTCTGCAACCATTTTCCTAGTGCATTTAGTCCTCCTTGCAAGAGGTTTCCCGCAGTTTGAGAATCTTCATGGCATGTAAGAATGGCAGTATCATCTGCAAATGTTCCTAGTGTTGCGTTTGGTGTAATCGGTATGTCTGCAGTAAAAAGCAAATATAAAACTGGACCCAAAACACTGCCTTGAGGGACACCAGCAGTGATTGTGTGTAATTGTGAAACTTAATTTCCAAGTTTGGTCTGGAATAGTCGATTTGATAAATACGATTTAAACAGAAGATAGTATTGGTGAGGAAAGATATGCTTGATCTTAAAAAGTAGTCCATTATGCCATACACGATCAAATGCTTGTTTAACGTCTAGGAAGATAGCTGAGCAAGCAGTATTCCTTTCTATTGAGTGATGTTTGAATGATATTGGTTATTCTATGACACTGTTGTACGGTGGGGTGTCTCTCTTCTAAACCCAAACTGGTGGTTTGGAATCCATTCGTCTAATATATTGAATTCGTTAATTCGTTTTAGTATTAACTTTTCAAAAGGTTACGATAAGACAGGTAGCAAGCTGATAGGACGATAGGACTGGACTTCGTTTGGCGGATTCCCAGGTTGTTGGATTAGGATAATTTGCGCAAACTTTAATTGTAAGGGCCAATAGGTTAACCGTAGCATTGCGTTGAAGAGTGCTAATAAGAATTGTTCCCCTCTTCTTGGTAGCTGTTTTAGTACGGCGCCCGTAATTTAATCGTAGCCTGGCGCTTTTGTATTACTTAGGAATTTGATTTCATTTAGGAGTTCGTTAATTGTAAATTTTTTAATTGGGAGGGATAGTTGCGACGGTACATCGAGAAAGTTGTCAACATCTTCATCAATCTCATTGGAGTTGGGTGTAAATACCTCTGCTAAGTGTTGGGCAAATAGTTCCACTTTTTCTTTTTCTGATCTTGCCCAAGATCCATCATTTTTACGTAATGGAGGAATTTGTAGTTAAGGTCTCTTAAAACTCTTTGTAGCTTTCCAAATACTATAGTCATCTTTGGATAGGCTACTTATGTAGTTTTGAAATGCTTCATTCCTTGTCTCTGTGATTTTCTTCTTAAGCTTGTTGGTAAGTTGATTGTATGTAGTTTAGTCGTGTATATTACGTGTACGCTGCCAGACTGCCCTGGCCTTTCTTTTTTCTTTAACCAGTTCGCATATTTCTTTTGGAACATTAAGTGAGTTTGGTTTTTGGTCAAACAGTGGTGTTGCACTCCACTCTGCCTCTTGTATTGTCATTATAAAATGATTTACTGCACTTTCTAGCTCTTCGGATGATTTTAAGTTTACGTTAGTGTCTATGCATTCATGCACATATTGTTTAAACTTATCCCAATCAGTTCGACTATTACAAAGTACTGGCTTGGGTTGTTTCGTGATTATTGTGGTGCTGATGGTAGCAAGTACACCATACGTGTACCACATAACAGCAAATAAGCCACAACATCAAATGACTTTACCCTTACACAATTCCTTGCACAATTTAAGGGAATGTTTAATCAATTGCTACAACAAAACAGCATGATCTTAAACATGCTTGCTACATTGATTACCAAACTAGTTAAATAATGACTAAATTCTTACAAATTGCATTATGGAACGCCAACGGCCTCCAAGACAAAAAACAAGAGGTGGAAGTATTTCTTAAAATGAATAATATTGATATCTTACTCATATCTGAAACTCATTTTACAATAGGAACGTTCATAAAAATACCCCACTATCACATTTACCACACTGAACATCCAGACAACACGGTGGTGCGGCTATTATTATTCGTGACACAATTGTACATCATGAACTACCGAAGAACGAAGAACCCTTCTTACAAGCTTCATTTATCGAAGTCAGTGAGCTTCCTAGTCCACTCACGATAGCTGCTGTATATTGTCCTCCAAAACATAAACTATCCAAGGACATATTACAACCCTTCTTCAATTCACTCGGTCATAAATTTCTAGTTGGCGGCGATTTGAACTCTAAGCACACGAGATGGGGCTGTAGACTGATAACTACACGGGGTAGACAACTTGATAAACTCATAACAGACAACAATTATGCATATATCTCAACTGGCACTCCATACTGGCCAACCGATGTAAACAAGTTTCGGGATCTATTAGATGATGAAAGTATTTGTAAAATATTCATTCATTCATTGACAGCCTTTTTGTCCCACTGCTGGGCATTGGCCTCTTCTCTGCCACGTGTTTCTCCTCAGCGCTATGGTAGAAACACGGGCGACCTACAGTTTAACGTCGAATCCGAACGACAGAAATTCCAGAGAAAGTTTTTAGCATTAAGATCCCACGGTTGGAAGCTGGATTGGAAAATTGTGTGAGGTTGGGTTGCAGACAAGATTTTTATAAAGCTGCATTGTATCAATCAATCTTTGATAATGTTTAGGTTTCGAACCCAAGCCATAATCGACGATTTACTCAGAAAGCGAGCGCTCTAGCAACTGACCTACCACCGCACATTTGTAATATATAAATAAAATTATTTTAACTAAAATATTTGTTATTTATGAGTAATTCATCTTAAATTTTTGTATTGGGCAACCAAATGGCTTCAACACAACCGCTACTCAAAATTTAGGTTTCCTTATGCTGCATTATGATTTAGAAGAATGAATACGCTATATCAAATAAGCCTGTTATGTGTTTTATGTTTCTGTTTTCGTACTGAATATTGTCATTACGGATCCATAGAGAGCGAACATTAATATGATGTAAATAGTAAAATTATTAAAAACTTAGAAAATATCCATGCATTGTTAAATATGCTTATGTTGTATCAAAATGTGCATAACAGAAATAGATCAATTGTAATTAATATCGAAGCATGGTAATTAGTGTCAATAAATAAACCATTATTTATTGACACTAATTACCATGCTTTGGTTTAATAATTTTTAATATGTTTAACTTCAAATGCTATTTGTGTCTCTGAAGAAGCTAAAAATTTTTAGCGAAACGTAAGCGTACTCATGTTTTAATATTGGAATTTTTCCTGATGTTCTAACTTATTAAAACTGAAAGAATTTTATTAAATGGCCGCATAACTTCTCCAAAACTGTGTTTTAATTGTAATTAATCTCAGCTGACACGCTCAGAAATTTAAAAAAGTGCATAGTTAGTTAGCAGTAAAATATGCAAATATATGTACATCTGACGTATATTTATTATACCAGAAGTGTGTTTTAAATATCCTTTTCCAGAAGTGTTTTACTTTATTTCTACCTATAAACGACATAAAAGCATTTATGGTAGTTATTACGTGCAGATTGCACGTTTTAATAAAACTCTTATCCATCGTGTCATTTCTGGTTCGTTTTTGAGGCCATTATCAATGTGTTTACCGTCAACGTTTTGTTCACGATTAGGGACATCCATAATACTGTAAAACATATTGACCTGGGTAATATACAGTAATCACGTTAAACAAACAAACAATTTAAACCTTAACGTAATGACAACCAGCCAAACAAACATTAGATGTTTATGTTATATTCGTATGCTTGCATGATTAAACATAAATTCGCGAAAACTGCATTTGGATTGAAAGTATTGGAGAACTTCTTTCCTTATCCTCTTTCAGAAGTTTTTACGTTGTTGTTGGCCATAACACGTGTTTTGACCTAAATAGTGCACTCTCTCACTTTTCGTGTTTTTCATACTTTAATCTTCTTCCGGGCTCGCTCGATTGAAGTTTATCTTCCGAATCTGTGTAGTGAAAGAAATCATTGTGTCAGAGGGAATGGTTAATAATTCACCCGCAATTTTCCTTAGATAAAATGAAGGGCATTATTTCACAAGATGGTGGTACATAAATTATTAGCAAAAGTTCGTCGTATTTGGAAGCACTTTGTTATCTTATATATTACATTACACGGTGGAAATTTTTTTGGGACAATATTTTAAAATCAACGTCATAAAAACAGGAAACGATGAGCTCGGAAAATATGATATGGAACATTGCCAATTTCAAAACCCTCTTGGACATTCGGGAAGAAACGAAGAAATTACGTTTGAGAAAAACCGTATTTCCCCTTCCATTAATCCGTAAATCCTCGGCCTAAGAAATGCTCGAGTGCCCCGCAATGTACTCTCCTAAATATCCTATAAAATAAGGATAATCCCCGCAACAAGTGTATTTGCTCGGTTTAATATCGTGAAACAGTCGTTAGATGAATTTGCGGATAGCGCAATTTCGCATTTGCATGTTTAATTGTGACAAAAGGCGGTATTTTTAGTGCTCTACCCTTCCAGGATGCGGCAAAAACTAAACTTTTACCAACTTACTTATGACCTCTTGGTTTGCGGACGCGTTTTTATTTCCTCTTCCCTCTACGAACTTTCCCATCGGCTCTCCAGAGCCTTCAGGAAAACAAATTGCATGGAAATGCTTCTAATAAATTTACTTGTCTTATACTTTAACGAAAATTGCATTTTGTATTCCCAGACCTGCATATTGAACCGTCTTTATAGACTTTTTTATGCCAGTCTTATAAACGGATTTCATTTCATGTCTACAATAACTAAGAAATTGAGTTAATAGAGGAAGTTTTTCTAATTAATATAAATAGAAGATAATACGGTAGCAAGGCGAAAATTTCACAATTCATGTTAGACGATCTGATACACGTTGCAAGCGGAGGCATATAAGATTTGATACAAATTGGAAGCTAAACTTTTATTGGTGATTACTGTAGAGAACGGAATATATGCAGTGGATTATTGTGGAAATATGCGCATATATATGCACACTATTTTTTAAATATATGCAGTAAATTCTGAAAATATGCACTTGCATGTGCAATATCATATGTTCAATATCGACTATAAAAACTATTTACGATAAATTGATAGATGTTAAAAAGTTAAAAACAAATATACGCATTAAAATTCACAAATAACAAAACATTTTTAATACATTTTATTCTAATGACAAAATTACAGCAATACAGAATAATTAATTGTACCTACTTATAGTTATCATTACAAATCAGTTTATACTAAATTTTAAACTATGATTCATTATTATGAAAACAACTTACAACTAAATTCAAAATGTTCAAGAAGAAATTTATGTCTTCTATCGGTAAACATGTATTTGTAAATTGAAAACGATCGTTCAACATCTACCAACGTGCAAGGGGCATTTGCAAATTTTGAAATTATATTAGGATCTAAATGTAATTCTTCAACAAATTCGCTATTGAGAACTCTATTTATGTCTTTTAAAACAGCATAACCAGGATTCTGTTTCATTACCGAATTACATTTTTCTAAAATAATTGCCCCAATTTCACCTCTTACATTTTTACACGAATTTTCAAACCGGGTTATCAGCTCCAAAGATTTGTTTAGAGCCATTCCTTGTTTTTCGAACTCTATTATTGACTTTGCACAATACTGTAGTTGCCTTTAATGAATGCCAGTTGTTGTTCTACTTTTGATGATTTAATTACTTTTTTGCAATTTTCAACTGCAATACTACTCGAATCGTTGATATCGTGGACGACATTGTTTATTCCTTGAAAATTATCTGCATAAAAAATAGCCTAATTTGTGACAATGTTTCAACAAAACAAGAATCTACTTTTTTCTAAGTGTTCTTTCATCTACAATGTTGTATTTACAATATTTTTGTAAAAAATATTTTAAATTGTTGTTTCTTAACTTATATAACAGGATGTTTGAAGAAACTAATGCCCTACATAGATGTTGATTGAATTCGTCTTGTTGTGTTCTTGTAGAACTACTCGCAACGCTCTGTCTTATTTTTGGATTATTTCAGCTTTTGGCATTTCTCAATATGTCCAGGTGTTTTAGCGTGTTGATCAACTAGAAACTTTTTTTCACAGGATGTCTGCATAAATAATAATCATCATTTAATAATAAATATTAAGATAATACGAGTAGTTAAACAAAATAACTTCCACTACTAAGGATAAATATCAAATTTAGTTATTCTGGAGTAGTTAGATAAAAACATTAACAATACAATTTAGAAATAAAATTATATATAAACAAAACTTACTGTTTTAATATAGGCCCGGCAAAAGATTTTATCCCCATCTATTATGAGTTAAGGACAAGGTTTACTCCATGATGCAATTTTTCCATGAGACATTGTTGTGATCACAGCAGTAAAATATAACTCGCGTTTTGAAAACTACAGTGTTAGAGCACCAGTGTATTTCTGACTAAATTAAGAAATTCGTCTAATGGGCAAGGTAAGATTCAAATTTAACCCAGGAGGGAGTAGGGATTTGCTACTTTAAAGACACTAAAGGTTGTAAATAATTAGGAATTTCCCGTAATCCCGTATTGGTAGAGTAAAGCATCTGATTTAAAATAGCTATTCATAACAAGGGCTTACATGTGGTAGGGTATTTTGAATAACATGTCTTAAAAGTATGAATATTTCAAGCTACTCTGAGAACTACATTTCAAATATTAAAGGTAAAGATTTACACAAATACAATGAACTTCACCAGAAATGATCATAAAATAGTTGAAACATTCTAGCCAAAGCCTTAAACTACAATGGCAGCAAATTACTAATAGCAAGCACAAGTACTTTAGAAAGAATGAAGTGTTAAAAGGGATTTAAACGTTCAAAGAAATATTACAATATACAAGATCTATCTACAATAAACAAACGCTTACTGCAGAACCTAGTGTTTATCCAACTTCTGGGCAAATTAATTACGTTTATAATAAACTATCTGCGACCTTACTCATACAAAAGGCAAAACAAGCTGTAATGTTATAAAAAACCACGGTTACATAAAATCGAAAAAAAAATTATGCAAAAATATAAAATTTATGCATAAATATGCATAAAACATCTAAATATGCATAAAACATCTAAATATGCAGACTTTACCTAAGTATGCAAAATATGCATTAATTAACTGTCAACACTGTGATTCGTCCACATTATCGATTGTTTCGCAAGATATGCAAAAATTACATTATATGCAGTTAGCATAAAATCCGTTCTCTAGCGATTAGGTTTTTCAGTAATTCCTAGCACGCTTTTGTTAAGAATTACTCATTATTCGAATCTAAAAGTTAAGCAACTGGTTTCGCAGAGGTTTTTACGCCGTTTACAGTGTTTTAAAGAGCATGTCGTATCGTTTTATCTGCAAATTAAAGAAACGGATTCACACTTAAGACACTAAACTACACAGAGAGATCGTGAGCTGTTGTAACAATTAGTTTAAACTCAAATGCTTAAGAGAAATATCCTTAAAAGCATTCATTACAGAAATATTAATAAAGCTAAATGAAACAAGAAAAGCCTTATCATAATAATTTATTATTTTTGTTGTCACAACAGTTGTATTCGAATTTTCAAACCATCGCACATAATATCTTATCAGTTATGGTACCTGTATAATTAATAAGTGAGTTCTTCTGAACACGAATGACGTGAATACGGAACATTTCTGTAGAGAACACAAATTTTTTTGATTTAAGATTTTTCATTTATTTAAGGTCGTTTGTAGCTGATAACAAATAATAGAAATTATTTCGACCATATCTGGTCGTGTGCACAGGATTGCTATTTATTAACATAGTTGTTCTCTAAAGGGCTGTAACAGCCCATGAGAAAATTTTCGAGTAGTATCATTTTAAGCCAATATCCGTAATTTTGATTTAGAAGTTTATTTCTTACTTTTTAAAGTATTCTATTTATAAACCTCCCAATGCCTCTACTCTTATTCTACATTATAATTCAAATTTTAATATATCATAGAAAGGCTTACACAGTAATTATGTATTTGTGGAAGATCATACTTTTTTATTTACATCCAAATGTTTTGGTAGTCTTGTTTTCAGGTAGGTAATACTAAAATAAGTAACGATATTATTCTCTCTCTAACTTCGTGGCGCTACAGTCCCATCTGGACCTTGGCCTCCCTTATCTTTCGCCTCCATTATTCTCTCTGTCTTGCTCGGGCTTTCCAGTTTTGAACATTAAGTATTTTCCGTGCATCTACATTATCCGTCCATCTTTGTTTTGGCCTTCCTCTTGTTCTCATTCCTTCCATTTGCCCTTGATATACTATTCTTAGTAGTCTACTGTCACATCCATTCTCTCTACATGCCCAGCCTACTTCAGTCTTAACAGTTTTGCGAATTCCACTATGTTTTCCTTTTTATATAGTTGTTTCAGCTCAAAATTATAGCATATCCTCCATAGACCATCTTCTTGTACCGGTCCAAAAATTCTTCGTAATATTCGTTTTTCAAAGCGTATTGACATCTCTTCATCTCCCTCTGTCATAGTCCATGTCTGACATCCACATGTTGTTGTTTAGTTGTTTTTGTTAAATATGTAGCTCCAAAGATCTGTAATAGTGAAAAGTATGTCCTATTACCAGCTGCAACTCGTATTTGAATTTCTTTTTTAATTCTATTTTTACTATTTATTTGGGCTCCCAGGAATTTAATATGCTGGACTACTTCGAACTTTTTATGCTCTACCGTGAAATTTTCTCCCATCCTCCTTACTGGCTTTAATGCTAGCATCTTTGTTTTCTGTTCATTGACTTGTAATCCTACCCTTTGTGCTTGTGTTTCTATTTTCCTGTATATTTCTTTAGTTTCCCTTTC
>JABXWE010003243.1:0-23808 GCA_014611495.1 Limonius californicus | reverse complement strand
TATATATATATATATATATATATAACCGTGTGTATTTACCTCTACGAAATCAAACGAACAATTTTTTGTAGTAGAAATTGTAGATCTTTCAAGTTCAAAATGTGAAAATGTAATATTAATTTTGTTTCCTTTTGTCACTTCAATTGTCCAATCACAATCTTGATTCTGGGGATATCCATGAGGGAAATTAGGACTTTCTATAACACCTCTGAACCCCTTCAAGGTATTATGGCATACTAAAACAACACAAGTGGTTGATCCAGGATTAAAAATAACACATTGAATTACCTGTTGAATATTGCATATGAAATCCTCTTAATTGAAAACTACCATCTGATCTGAATTTTACAGTAACATGATTAGATGTTGAGCGAATAAGCGGCACATTGACTGCGAAGCAGAATTTCCCTAATGATTTCGCTAAAGTATCTGGTCCATCAAATATCTGGAAATTCCGCAGTAAGTACAAATACATATATGTTTGTTTACATTTTAGGTAAAATATTTAAACAAAATATTCTAAGCATTTCACTCCCCAATTACATTATCCAATTTTGTTAATTTTGAAAATGATATTTTCTGTAAAGCACCATTGTCCTCTTTGAAACTGTAAGATCGGCTAAATGGAGAAAATTGCGTAAAAGTATGCATGTCACCTAAACTATCTCACTATTTAACCTCATCAAAAGACAAATAAAATACAATCATCTAAAATCAAGGTAGATACCGAATTGGGGCCTTTGACAATCTTATCCATCTACTGTCCACCTAGATATGCCATATCTAAAGAAGAATATGTTGAGTTTCTTGCATCACTGGGACCTATATTCCTTATAGGAGGAGATTGGAATGCCAAAAATACAATTTGGGGAGCAAGGCTAGTAACAACTAAAGGCTACAGGCTAGAAACAAACTTAACTGCAATTATCTATCAACCGGCGAACCAACTTATTGGCTGACAGACCTCAATAAGATACTCGACCTCTTAGATTTCTTTGTACACAAAGGTATTACAACAAATTATCTACACGTCGAATCTAATCACGAAATATCCTCAGATCATACCCCAGTGATTGCAACAATAAGTATGTATATTATAAATAAAGAACATACACCAACACTAATCAATAATGCAACGGATTGGATTAATTTCCAAAACTATATCGAAAATCAGATTAACTTAAAACTTCGAATTAAAGAGGCAGGCGAAGTGGATGAGGCTACCAATTATCTTACCACACTAATCCAAGAGGCTGCCTGGAATTCAACTCCAAAACAACCACAAGAAGCAAAGAAATATAATAACATACCCCTCTACATTTGGGACTTGGTGTGTGAAAAGCGAAGAGCACGAAGCAGATGGCAGAGATACCGCAACAATGATGACAAAATAATATTCAACAGACTAAAACGAAGGCTACATAAAACCCTATACCAAGCCAAAGATGCAACATTTGAACATTATATTAACTCATTCTCCAAAGATGATCATACGATATGGAAGGCTCCAAAAAATTTCAAAAGACCAAAGCTCGCAGTACCTCCAGTCAGAAAACCGGACAGAAGCTGAGCCAAAAGCGACCAGAAACGGCAGACTCGTTTGCAGCACATCTCTCCCAAGTCTTTACACCACCCGGACCCAACATTAACAACGATGATGACGTTATTTTAGATTTCCTTAACATACCCTGCCAAATGTCATTTCCAATTAAAGCTTTTTCGCCCCGAGAAACGCTTGAAAAATCAAAAAAATAAATAAACATAGAGCACCCGGGCATGACCTAATTACAGGTAAAGTTCTCAAACATCTACCGAGAAAGGCAGTTGTACTGCTAGCGACCATATATAATAGTATGCTAAGACTATCATATTATTCTATAAGCTGGAAATTTGCCCAAATGATCATGGTTCCCAAACCAGGAAAAACTGCTAACGAAACAAGCTCATATCGCCCAATTAGCCTTCTTCCTATTTTGTCTAAGATTTTCGAAAAGCTCCTGATGAGTAGAATTAAAACTGACTTGGAACTTTCAACAATTATACCAGACTATCAATTTGGTTTCCGGGAACGCCACTGAACTGTACAGCGAATACACCGAATTGTAAACAGTATCATCAAAAGCCTCGAGGAAAAGAAAGTATGTACTGCTGTTTTTCTAGATGTCGCCCAGGCTTTTGATAAAGTCTGGCACATTGGTCTTTTACATAAAATCAAAAGCGTTTTTCCTAGTTCGTATTACCATCTGCTAAGATCATACATGTCAGAACGATACTTTCAAATAAAATACAACTCCAGTTACTCCAACTACCAACAAATACTAACAGGAGTGCCTCAAGGGAGCGTGTTGGGACCGTTGCTCTTCTTGATTTATACCTCGAATTTACCAACAACAAACAATACTATTATAGCAACATTTGCGGACGATAGTGCCTTGCTGTCAGTAGCCATTAACTCAGTGATTGCATCACAAAACCTACAGAATCACTTGGATCTATTACAGAACTGAATTGATAAATGGAAAATTAAGATAAACGAGACAAAATCAGTACTAGTTACTTTCTCTACAAAACACATAGTATGTCCGCCAGTTTTTCTGAACAATACTCAAATACCAATAAAAAATTAAGTGAAATACTTAGGGTTACATCTAGACCAAAAATTGACTTGGCAGAACGTGTCAAAACGAAATGCCAGCAAATTAACATAAAATTCAGAGAGATGTCATGGTTAATAGGACGAAGATCCAAATTATCAATAGATAATAAACTATTGTTGTACAAATGTATCCTTAAGCCCATATGGACTTATGAAATACAATTATGGGGATGTACCAAACCTTCAAACCAAAAAATAATTCAAAGGATTCAGTCTAAAATCATACGTTCCATCGCGAACGCACCATGGTACGTGTCGAACCTTACTCTACTCAATGACCTGAGCATTCCATTTGTCACCGAGGAAACCGAGAGTCTTACGACACTATACTTTGAACGAACTGAAGGACATGAGAATGACCTGGTATCAGAGATAATAAATCCCCCAGAGGTAGAGAGGAGACTCAGAAGACAGTGACCTACAGACCTAAGGCAAAAGATGTAAGACGTGAATTAGTTAAACATAACCTATTAGTGGTATTCCAGAGAATAGTCAATGGACGATTACTCTACTCATGTTATATTCTTGTATATAATTTACTATTACTCTTCATTTAGGAGTAGATTGTAAATATACAGTTAAATAAATTAAAAAAAAAACTATTTAACTGACCCTGCAGCTTTCCAAAATACCAAGGGTACGCATTTCTCACGGACATCCTGTATAAAGTTTAAAGAAATATTGAAGTTGCAATCCAACCTTTATCGGGAGCAGACGTGCGAGTATGTCTCGTACTCGATTTATTTTCGATAAACAAGGAAACGTAATAAGAGCAATAATTTAAACCGCAGTGCAGTGTAGTGATAATACACACAGTGATCAATTTAATCCGAATTTAGCGGAAAACCAGTAAGAAAAATGTTACCGGCATATAATAGGCCAGGTATGTTTTACACTTAACCGAGAATATCCTCCAGTATACAACCTGGACCACAATTAATAAACGCACAAATGAACCAAATGTACCCGCACCAACCAATGAGTCAACCAGTTATGATGGACATCAATTTTTTCCTTCAATATACACAAGTAAGCCAATCAATAAATAATTCACAACACAATAGGAATCAGCAATTATATAGAATGTCATCCACTAGTGACGATGAATATAATACGCATGTAAGCGAACAACTTAGTGAAAATACCTCGCAAATAGTGAGATATACAAAAAGAAGAAAAACGCATGTGAACCATGTAAATCAAACTGCAAACATACAGTTAAGTAACAGATACAGCACACTCACTAATATTACTGAACGAACCACCAACTCAGACAACCCAGGCACCAGCACTCTTAAACCTCCACCTATCTTCGTATATGATGTATTAAATTTTCCCAAAATGATAGAAGCATTACAAAAAATTGTAAAAGATGAACAATACACCACAAAAAGCATGGTAAATAATACAATAAAAATTAACTGCAATATGCCAGATACTTATCGAAAACTGATCAAGTTTATGAGGGACAACAATATTGTACACCATACTTATCAGCCAAAAGACGAACGGGCTTATAGGGTCGTTATAAAATATCTACACCGCTCAGTTGTCACTAAATATATTAAAGAAGAACTCACTAGTAATGGACATAAGATAAGAAATATAATTAATGCAAGACAAAGAAAAACAAAAGAACCATTAAACCTATTCTTTGTCGACTTGGAACCCTCAAACAATAATAAAGATATATAAAATAGAGAAACTCTTAAAAAGAGTAGTACAGATAGAGCCACTGAGAACAACTAAAGGTTTGATACAGTGTATGGGATGTCAGCAATATGGACATACAAAAACATACTGCAACAAACCATGTGTTTGTGTTAAGTGTGGAGGATCACACAACGCCCATCCAAAGAAGAACATCAAAACACACCAACTAGAGGCGATCCCTCTACCATCACGCTAAACAGATTTTTAGAACAATTCCAGTCAATGTTTAGTCATCTTATCCCGAAAAATAGTATGGTATTAAACATGCTGTCAACACTAATAAACAAAATGCACAATGGCTAAGTTTTTAAGAATAGCAACTGGAATGCCAACGGCACCTAACTACAACTACATAAAGATGAAATCAAATTATTCCTTGACAACAATTCAGGCGATATATTCCTGATCAGTGAAACGCATTTTGCTAGTAAATCATATTTGAACATACCACAATATAAAACGTGCATAAGTGCAATTCTTATCAAAAATAGTATTAGCCACTATGAACTTCCAAAGTTTGATAAAGAGTATCTGTAGGAAAGATAAATTAAGTAAAAATGTTACCACATGATTTAACGGTAGCGTCTGTGTACTGCCCACCCCGACATAATAACAAAAAGAAAATTTTAGCAAGTTTTTTTAAACACTAGGAAGCAAATTCATTGTAGGGGATGTTTATCATAGTAAACACACCCTTTGGGGTTTCTGACTGATCACACAGAAAGGTAAGAGAACTTCACAAGCTGCTAGTAAAAAGATTCCGGACGTTGTAGATTTTTATGTCACAAATGGAATCTCGGCATCACACTTGGATGTACTTCTATCTCTCATCAGACCAGTCCCCGATAATTGCAATTGTCATAAACAGAAATCACATGACCAAACTATACAATATCAGAACGAATTAGGATGAATACGGACATAAAGTAGAACAAGCAATAAAATTAAACATAAGTCTTAAGTTACAGAAACAAAGCGATAAATACCTTGCAGATCTAACTGATATTCTTAAGCACGCAGTCCAACACCACGAAATGATACACAACAGAGGCCTAGAAACGTATCCACAGATTTGGAAAAACGTATGGCCGAAAACAGAAGAGCTAGGGCAAAGTGGCAACGAACTCGCGCACCAGCAGATAAAACACCATTCATTCGAGCCAGCAACAAACTTAAAGCTAAACTTAACCAAATAAGAGATCAATAATTCCGGGAGGACCTTACCAATGTAAACCGATTCGACAAGAGTGTCTGGATGTGTCAAGATGGACTCATAGCGGGACAATGGCTATTTGGAAAACATCTTAGCAACGTATTCACACCGCATGATAATCAACCTGATCAGGAAATAGAACAACAAGGCCATTCCAGAAAATATTCACCAGAGTCCATTATTTACTCCAAAGGAAGTTAGACAGGATGTCAGCTTTCTAAATACCAAAAAGGCACCAGGCATAGATAAACTAACACAAAAAATTGCAATCGCATATTGACCAATAAGCCTTTTGCCTATAATATCGAGAGTTCTGGAGCGACTATTACTCCGCCGATTAAATCAAGATCTTGCACTTATTATTCAAAATCAAACATTACTCGGCTCTAAAATACTTTAAAATTCTCAAATCATATTTAAGTGATCGTGTATTTCGAACGAGAGTAAATGAAGAAGAGTCAGAAAGATGTGCCATTAAAGCGGGAGTTCCCCAGGGCAGTGTAATAGGACCATTTCTGTACGTGCTGTATACATCCGACCTGCCGACTACTACCAACACTATAGTCGGAACATTCGCGGATGACACAATGATCCTCGCCAAGGACCAGGACTCAATAATAGCTGCCAATAAAAAACCACCTAGATGAACTGCAGATCTGGTTAGAGAAGGGGAAAATTAAAATTAATGAAACAAAGTTACAACAAGTAACCCTCACTATGAGGAAGGATCACAGTCCAGCAGTCTACATTAATGGCATAGCACAATCCAGTACAGCTAAGTACGTAGGCTTTCACTTAAACAACACCACAACACCTGGAGAGAACATATAAATAAAAAGCGAAAACAGATAGACTTGAAAGTAAAAGACATGTGCTGATTATTTGGAAGGAAGTCGAACCTGTCACTAGAGAATAAATTATTATTCTACAAAACCGTCATCAAACCTGTATGGGCATACGGAGCAGAGCTTTGGGGATGTGCGAGTAAATTCAATATAACTACAATTCAAAGATGTCAATCTAAAATATTACGAATGATCAAAAATGCACCTTGGTACGTTACAAATCCAACTCTACATGAGGACCTAAATGTGCCCTATATCAAGGATGTGATTAGGGAACGAGGTGGTTAACCTTCACGAAAAATTGGAAAGTCGCAACACCATCTTCCTACATCCATTACTGGAAGAACGCAAGGACAGACGTCTAAGAAGATACTGGCCAACAGACTTATTAAATGGTTGAAGAGACTCCTTCGATGGAAGGGGACCTTATCATGACATAAATCGACATCACATTAGCTCATAGAATTGTAAATTCTGATTGCTAATAATAATAAATAAATTAAAAAAGAAAACAAATATTTAAGCTATACGAAAGCAATCAAATATACGTACTTCAATGTAGTCCATTGCACAATTAACGTGGTCTTCAAGATCGATATCTGCAACAACTAACTGAATAACTGAGCCTGCACTAACAGATATTCTCCAGTAACATTCAGTATTCTGGCTGTACGGTTCGGGATAAAAAGGAGAAATGATTGATCCTTTCGGCGACGTAAGAGATCCTCCACAGCCTTAAAACATGCTGTTTAAAATTGTTATTTACCAGATATATTTTTTAATTATTACCAGTTGCTGTGGAATCCCAAGTTATTTTAAACCCACGATCTGTATGGGACATGTCAGATCTGAAGAAAAGATAAAGCTGGCTTGCATGCGATGGTATTTGCTTCGGGATTTTTGAGCCGCAATATTTGCCTATTAATGGTGACGACGCCGTTCCGCCATTACTGAAAAAATATGTACATACATGGTAAATCAAAGCCACAGTACAACAGACTACCGTATTTCTAAATAATCATAATTGCAGTTAGAAAATGATTCTAAAGCGAAATCAGTTATATTCAACATTATTTGTTGGCCAGAATTGACAGTGATCACCCAAGTGCATTCTCGATTTGTTGGGTAGTCGTTGGGATAGAATGGAGATTTTATGATTCCAGAACTTGTAAAATATCGTCCTCCACAAGCTAAAAAATATTTAATAAATGCTTAAAGTTACCTCTTATATGTTTTTTGTATCTTACCACTTTGTTCATCAACAAAGGTATAGGATGCCATGAAACCGTCAAAACTTATTGAACTGTCGGTAATAAATTTAATAGTTAGCATATTAGAAGAACTAACTATCGTTGGCGGAAGGGTAGTTCCACAGTACTTTCCCATTAATTCATTTGTAGTGTGATTATTATACACTTCTACGTAATCAAAGGAACATGTACTGCTTTGTTCTAAATGGAACAGCAACCAAGACAACTGAATAACATTACCGGGGGGAGCAACAATAATCCATGTACAAGTACTACCAGATGGATACCCATCAGGATGTTCAGGAGATTTTACAACTCCTGCGTTTAATTTCAAAATTCCTCCACAACCTGTTAATTGAGATTCTTAGAAACCTGTTATTACGCTAAATTACAACAAACTAACCAACGTTATATGTCGAATAATTAGCCTGAAAACCTTTAGCACTAACTGAAGAATCGCTTTCAAATTTAATCCATAAGTAATTATAGGTGGATTGGATTAATGCTGGAGGTTCCGCGCAGTACTGACCAATAAGAGTGGAATTTTCATTATCTCCGTCACGTACCTAAGAAGCATTTCTCGAAACCGTTTAAATTTTAAAACAGAAAACTTTAAATTACTTTACCTCTACATAGTCAAAAATACAGTCTGGAAAGGAAGTTGATTCCATGTCAAAATCCAAAAAATTTAATGTAATACTAGTTCCCAATGGTTGTATAATTTCGTAAATACATATTTGATCTTCTGAATACGAATTTGGATAGCCAGGAGACTCAATGACACCAGATGGTTGAGAAAACGTACCACCACATACTACAGATAATAATTTAAAACATATGCATGTATTTACGAAAAAACTAAATGTATAAACATAATAAAAATTTTAAAAGATTTAATATGGAAACCAAATTCAGATTTAGCCTTAAACACATGAAATACAAAATTCCATAGCAGTTTCGAAGTACTTACCCGATTCGTATTTTAATCGAAAACCTGGTTCATTATTACCCCAATCAGAGGTGAAAACAATAAATACTTGATTTCCAACTGAAAGATAAGGCGGTGGTAAATGATAACCACAATATTTTCCAATTAATGGAGAATCTGCTGTGCCACCTTCATGAATCTAAAAAAATATGTTTCTCTTCATTGTCACCATCGTTACCTCTTTTGCTCACCTCGACGAAATCATAATAGCAGTTGTCATCTTCTTCTAATGAAAATGATAGAAATTTTAATTTTACTCTAGATCTATCCAGAACTTGAATCTTGTATTCACAAATAAGATCTGGTGGATAATGTCCGTCCACAGATGGAGAAGATATTTCACCTTCGTTTGACGTGAAAATTCCACCACACCCGGGAATACCTTAATAGCCATAAATTTAAATTTAGAGATTTTTAACTTGTGAAAATGCATGCCTTTATTAAATATAAATAAACAGGATAATAACCATGAGGCCAAATTTATCCTTTACCTTCTACCACAGAATAAGCAATTTGGAAACCAGGATAAGAACCAGTAGCATCTGAATGAAAATGAATAAGTACTTCAGGACCAGCAGAATACAAAGGCTCTGGATGCGATGTATTGCAGTATTTTGCCAAAACATGATCGGAAGTCAAGTACCCTTGGTGAATCTGCAAAAAACACGTTTATAAAAGAAATTTTACGACATAGGCTATTTTACTGATAAATAATCGTAACTGCAATTAGGATTATTTCCAATCATTAAAGAGAAAAAGTGAAACTGTATCCGTTTTCCTGTTGGTGCCTGAAGGTTCCAATAGCAATCACTGGAAGGTATAAAAATTATATAGTAATCTGTATCATTTTATCAGCATTGATTTACCGATTTGGTGGATAGTTTCCAGGAAATCCTGGTGAACGTATTGATCCATGAGACGAGATAGAAAAGGTTCCTCCACAAACTATACAAAATGTATTATTAACTGTAGCAGATTTCTAAGTATTATGGGAAAATACCTGGATTAACGCTATTCCAATTTAATTCAAAACCCGAGCTTGATACAGAAGGATCAGATCTAAACCAGAGGTAAAGCACATTATGACTAGAAATGATAGTACCACCATTTGGTAAAGAGCTTCCACAGAAACGCCCCAAAGAATGTGCCGCTGAATTACGTCCATCATGTATCTAAACAAGATAAATGATTACGGTTTATAAAAAAATGGTTTGCGCATTTTTAACCTGCAGCCAATCATATCGACAGTTGTGTGAACCTTCCAAGTGAAATTCTGTAAACGTCACGTTTAAAATTTTTGTAGCATTCGTTTGTATTATCCAAGCACAACTAATCTGATGGGAATATACAGTGCTATGTGTAGCTGGATATTTTAATGTGCCGGTAAGTCCCCTTAGTTGTCCTCCGCAAGCTACGAATTGAATTCTATATTAACCAATATTTACTGCAACTAATTTTGTACCTTGTCTTTCCTTTTCGCATGTGTCTCCAGTGTACGAGTTGCTACAAATACATCTGTAAGATATATCTGCAATAGACCTACAAGTGCCTCCATTAACACAAGGGTTTGGCTGACATGGATCTTTACGGATATCGCAATTTCTCCCTTAACAGAAAGTGCCGTGTTATTTATTTGAAAAGACACAACAATTGTGAATTTACCGGTGTATCGACGTGTACACTGACAGGCGTACGTTCCGGTTACATTATTAGTTACACAGGTTCCATGCAAACAAGGGTTACTTGCACATGGATCTACACCATCTGATATCCGCACGCAACCATTTGGTCCTATACCTGAACCAACATACCCTGCAGGGCAGATGCACTCCACAAATGTAGAACTAATCCCTTTTAATTTAAAAAAAAACTAGCTATTAAAAAGTAAATACAGCTTTTTGTAGAATTACTTGGATTGTCTCTGCATTGTGCAAAATGATGGCACCCTCCATTGTTGACACCACAGACTCCTTGGAAGGAACATGATGTTCCATCGCCTACATACCCAGGAGGACACATGCCACACATGCGAGACCCCTAAAACAGCAACGCTGATTATACAGTATAAAAATAATTGCAAACTTACAGGAGTGTTAATGCACCGCACCATGGGATTTACACTGCAGCCTCCATTAAAAACTGCACATTCGTCTAGATCACTGCAGTAGTAACCATTCCCAGTATAGCCTTCAAAAAATTATTTATTTTGTTTCTAAACTACATTGATGTTAAATTATGTTAGATATAATAAATAATCTTTTACTGAATTAAGTTTGTTATTTTTTGCAGGAAAATACGTGTTGACCTCGCAGGCGGCAGATTGGAAGGGCGGCGAAAATGGGTGTAAACTTGTTTGAATGATGGACATAGATTCTTCAATCGACAGGAACTAATAATCTTCAAATAAGCTCCGCGTATTTATAGTAGTAAATTTATTACAGCGTTCTAACGTTTCATTAGATCACAATACATAGGTACTCATTATAAGAGCATCGATGACAGCATATATATTATGAAACATTTTAACATAATAAATTACCTGAAAACATCCTCTTATTATCGTTTTCAAATTAAAGAAAAAATAGCTACTCCTCTAGTAGTTACGAGTAATGTTTGACAAACGCGCGGAGGGTAGCGAAATTAAATAGATGGGAAATAAAGAAGTCAACGTTATACGTCGGAGAGCCTTGTAATTTTCAAGGAAGAACTGAGGTGTTAATTTCAATAGCAAATTCGGCAAAAAAAATAGTTGTTTTGAATTATCATACCTTATAACGTGGCATATTCAAAATTACAAATTAGCTTCTTAAAAATACAAAACGGCAAAAAAACATATTTGGCTTCCGCTTCTAGTTCAAGATTTTTCGTAAAAGCTTAATGTCTGAAACAATACTATATTCAGAAATTCCAAGAAGGGTTCTTGGCATTAAGATCTCGCTGTTAACAACCGAGTTGGGAAATTCTATGTGGTGGGTTGCGGCACCAGATTTGTATACGCTGCGTGGTCATATTTTATTCCTATTAATGCCAGAATAATGTTGTTAGAAATACATGAAAATCCTACAGATATAAACGTTATACAAGTCTATGCACCCACTGCAGAGGCGAAAGAAGAACAAGTAGACGAAATGTATAAACATTTTGACAACATTTTAAAATCCACAACGAAATATGACATTAACATTATACTGGGAGATTTTAACGCTAAAGTGGGCAAGGGAAGAGTAGACACAGTAGTGGCAGAATTTGGACTAGGAGTAAGGAACGAACGAGGAGATAAATTAATCCAATTTTGTCAGACAAAAAATATGGTTCGTCCTACCACTAAGGCGCCTATATACGTGGACGTCACCACAACACACGAAGGACCATATTGTTCGGAACCAAATAGATTACATCCTAATAAACCATCGATTTCGAAACAGCGTAATAAGAGCGAAAGATACCCTGGGGCAGACATAAACTCTGATCACAATCCCGTAGTGGTAAAGCTAAGACTGAAATTCAAAAGGACTCCCAAACCTAAGCCGAAGAAGAAGAAAGAAATAAGAAGCCTGAAAAACCCCGAGACAGCGGAAGAATGAAATAGAGAAGCTTTGAGGAAATCGGAAACATACACGCAGAGAGTGTAGACGAATTATGGGAAACCATAAAGATAACAGTTGCAAGTGCTACAGAAAAATAATACCAAATGAAGTAAAAAGAAAGAAGAAGCAATGGATGACAAAAGAAATATTAAAGTTAATGGAAGAAAGAAGAAAAAATAAGAATAAAGATCAAAATAAATACCAAGATTTAAATTAAAAGGAAGATTAACGAAGCCAAGGAAAGGTGGATGAGCGAACAATATAGAAATATCGAGGACCTACAAAAGAAGCATGACGATTTACCAATGCACAAGTGTATAAAAGAAATGTGTAGACATTATAGAAAACCGCCCTAGACAATCGAAACAAATTGATACTTATCATGGAAGAAAGAAAACAAGCTTGGATGACATGCATAAACGAAATGTTTTCCAACAATAGACCTTAGGAAATAGAGGATGTACAAGAAAATGAAGAAGGACCAACTATCTTAACATCAGAGGTAGAAAAAGCAATAAGAACTTGCAACGATGGCAAAGCACCAGGACGCGACGAGATGAAAGTAGAATTTTTAAAGCCTATGGTAATGGAATCAAAATGCTAGGAAAACTATTTAATATGATATACGACCTAAGAAAAATTCCCAAAGAATGGTTGAGGTCAACATAGCACTCCCAAAAAGGAGTAATGCCAAATTATATATGAACGAATAAAAACAAAATGCAAATAAAATATTAGTGACACGCAGTTTGGCTTTAGAGCAGGCATGGGACCAAGGGAAGCACTATTCAGCCTAACAGTACTAGCAGAAAAATATCTGGACATGCGACAAAATCTATACGTATGCTTTATCGATTACGAAAAACCTTTCGATAAAGTTCAGCATCATAAACTCATAGAAATATTAAGACAGCTTCATATAGATGGAAAAGATATTCCTATAATTAAGAATTTGTATTGAACAAACCGCCAATATTAAAATAGATGGAGAATTAACCAACGAGGTGGAAATTAGAAGAGGAGTGCGTCAGGGATGCATCTCGTCACTCATGTTATTTAACATATATTCCGAAGTAAGAATGCAAAATGCTCTTGCAGATAGTACGAAAGGCATCAAAATAAATGGCGTACTACTCAACAATCTCCGATACGCAGATGATACGGTATTGATAGCCAAAAACGAAAACGACCTAGTAGATAATATCACCAAAGAGAGTAACAATATGGGTATATCCATAAATGTAAAGAAAACCAAAGTAATGATAATAAGTAGAGACGCCAGTAATATAAATATAAATATCACATGCAACAACACAAATGTAGAACAAGTAGACATATACATATATCTCGGACGGTCAATTAATACCACGATATATTGTGACATTGAAATAAAGAGAAGGATCGAAATAGCTAGAACAACATTCGGGAAATTAAAAAATATGCTTGTAATAAACAGCTCAATGTATCACTGAGACTAAGAATGCTGAAATGCTATGTGTTGTCAACACTTCTATATGGATGCGAAGTATGGACTATCAAATAGACAATGTTTAATAGAGTGAACGCATTTGAGATGTGGACTTACAGGAGAATGCTTCGCATCCCATGGACCGACAGGATCACAAATGACTAAGTACTTCGCAGGCTGAGAAAACAAAGAGAATCGGAAATAAATGTTAAACAACGTAAACTCTCATACTTCGTACATATAATCCGTCATGAGAAATATAATATTTTACAATATACGAGGAGGGTTCAAATATGACCCGAAATTTTATTCTTAAAACCAAACGAATGGCCCTAGCCGCAATGCCTTCATCACATTCTTCCAATGGGATATCTAGAAGGCGTGCATAATGTCATAGCCACCTCAATTGTTTTTTTTTTAAGTAATTGTCAACATGACAGAGCAGGCAGTTCATGTTTCCGTTGCGCAACGCATAATAGTTAAGATTTCTTGTGAATGATGGTGCCAAACCAAGTGATATTTTGCAAAGAATTCACGCACAGTATGGAGAATCCGCCTTATCGAAAACCCAGGTGTTTTAATGGTGTAAGAAGTTTAAGAAGGGCCGTACAACGGTCGAAAATTTGCCGCACGTGAGACGTCCGAAAACTTCGACAACACAAACTACCGTTGACCTGATAAACGACCTGATTCTTGCCAATAGAATAATTTCTGTCCGTGAAATGTCACAAACATTACAAATTAGTGTTGGTAGCGTCGAGGAAATCATCCATAAACATCTGCAATACCGAAAAGTTTGCGCAAGATGGGTATCCAGATTGCTGACTATGGAACAAACACAGCGACGCATTGAAGTCTCTACTGAGCTTCTCAGGCGATACCAAGATGAAGCTGATGCATTTTTAAATTCCTTACTCACCTGCGACGAAACCTGGGTTCACCATTTTATGCCAGAATCAAAAAGATCAAGTCTAGAGTGGCGCCACTCAAACTCCCCCTAACCGAAAAATGCGAAGGTTGTGCCTTCAGCCGGTAAAGTAATGGCCACCGTCTTTTGGGATAGTGAGGGTGTTCTCTTGACCGATTGTTTGAGAGAACGACGTACCATTAATGCCTCTTATTATTCTGACTCGCTTACTCAAAAAGTTAAGCTTGCATTTCGTTCAAAAAAGAGCAACCGCTCAATTAAGAGTATCATTCTCCTGCACGATAACGCCCGATCTCATACTGCCCAATTGACTACAAATGTCCTCGAAAAAATGCATTGGGAGATTCGTCCACATCCACCTTATAGTCCGGATTTATCACCATGTGATTTCCATCTCTTTGGACTGCTGAAAGAGACATTGAGTGGCTAAAATTTCAAGACGATGATGATGTTGCCGAGATTGTGCATAAGTGGCTTCGCGCCTAGCCAAAAATATTCTATAAAAGCGGCATTATGAAACTCCCACAACGACGGCAAAAGTGCATAGACTTAGAGGGTGAATACGTATAGAAATAGTGTAAAAATTATATACTTATTGCAGTTAAATAAAAAGTTGCAGCCAAATTCCGGATCATATTTGAACCCTCCTCGTATTATAGAAGTGAAGGAAAACGTGAAAGGGACAGAAGAAGAACTTCGTGGATGAATAACATAAGGAACTGAGTACGCCTCAACAGGGAACAACTAGTCCACGCACCCAGAGATAGATGGACATACACTATGTTCATAGTCAACCTCAGAAGGTGAGACAACAGCATCAAGAGAGAGGTAATGCTGGGAAATCGAACCCAACCTGCAATTGACATTTTGCTGAACTGAGCTACCACCATGCATTAGAGTGGTATTAAACGTTTCCACAGATTAACGTCATCAATAAATAAATAATTATAGGTCTTTTTGGCCTTCACGACCTTACAAATTGAATAAATTCCTTTTTTTTTTTGTTTTTTGCTAAATTCGAAATGTCGCCTCTCAACAATTTATTTTCGAAAATTGGTGTACGTACTAAAATACGTAAATGTTAGTAAATGGCGTAAAGTTTTCGTAAATGAGATTTTTGTCTAAATGGCAGAACACCAATTGATACAGATAATAACGATTTAAAATTTATTGGCCAAAAATAGGAACCCAACGTCTGTATGTAGTTACTTTATAATAATAATAGTCTCAATAAAAATGACAAGTAAAACGACTTGCCATAAATCCCTAAATGTACAAATTATATAAAGCTTTATAGCACACCTTGAGGACAACTTCCACAATAAAATGTCCCAGGAACATTAACGCACGGTACGGGAGGATTGGTCGAACAGGGTGGTTTACTAGAAAGACATTCATCGACATCTTTGGTGCACGCAAGATTTGTTCCATCAGTTGTCCATCCCTATTAATACTTAAATAGAAACCATTCGTACATTTCAGTTTCCTACCGTTACCTGATCACAAAGGCATTTGTAACCCGCTCCGTTGTTTTGGGGAATACATGTACCATGTCCACAAATTTCTGCTACAGAACCAGAAGTGCAACTTGCGGTCTGTCTGGTGCAATGAAGGCCAAGCCAGCCATGAGCACAAACGCACCTAGAAAGCTACGATTAATTTAACTTTACCAACAAATTGATACCAGACTTACTCATATGATCCAGGTTTGTTAACGCACGTGGCGCCGTTTTGACACCCTAAATCAGTACCAGCCAATCTTGAGCATTCATTGACATCCCTATCGCATGTGGGACCCTAAGAAACTCAATTTAAGTGTGAGGATGTTTGAGATTTTTAAAACAGTACCTCCCATTCAGCAGGGCATTGGCAAATAAAAGCGTTAAATAAATCTTGACAAATCCCTCCATTTTTACAGGGATTGCTAGCACACTCATTTTTCGTTAGTAAAAGCATTAATCTGTTAACTTTACGTTGTAGCATTCGCAACCTTCGATTTATAACTGATAAACTGTAATCATTGTATCTTCCCTAAAATGTTAAGCAGTAGATTAAATATTAATAAAATGTATGTAAAATGATACCGTGGGCGTTCCTGGTATAGACATATTGTTTCTGGGTCCTAGGCCTGTTTCAAGAAGGGTTAATCGGTTCAAAATTCCTTGATGGCCATCGAGCAACCTTTTAAATCGCTGTACTTGAAAATACGTGTCATAATACTCGCTGTTGATTCTGCCCAGCGTTTCTGATGCGTTTCTTGCCTTAAAACACATTTGTATATTATAACTGATTGGAGTAAACGGACAGGGTGATTAAAATATATAAAACTTTGAGAAAGCTCCCTTACCACCACTAACCCAAGTAGCACGCAACATCTAACTTGTATCCTACCAATATTTAAATTATATTGGATACTTGGCTGAACATTTTATCGTCCCTATACCGTTATCCAATGTTTTGCCAATACTGGGTTGATCAGATGTCTATAGAAGCATTGAATACCGTTTGGTTAAATGTTTGCTAGACAATATCTGTGCACGACGCTAAAATGTATATTTAAATTGTATACTGCATCAAATATTGGATATACCTCTGAGGGCCAATACATACACAATGTGTGTC
Organism: Limonius californicus; assembly: GCA_014611495.1. Classification (NCBI taxonomy): domain Eukaryota; kingdom Metazoa; phylum Arthropoda; class Insecta; order Coleoptera; family Elateridae; genus Limonius; species Limonius californicus. Next base: position 6,538 of record JABXWE010003243.1, on the reverse strand, counting down.
TAGGCGATTATACGAAATGTTCATACCCCGAGTCAAAGACAATGTTTGAAATGTATACGAAGGCCAATGTTTACCAATATAGTATTAGTAGTCTCCACAAAATGTTCGTCCTCCTAGCTAAAGCTAGTGTTTGACTTGCATGCGGTTCCCCCTATTGTTTAAAACTTGAAAGGCCAATATGTAATATCAACATGTGGTTTATACAAAATATTATTATTCTTAACTCGTAATTAGTATAGCCGTGTAGAGCCAGGTGTCAGAGTTTTCAAAGCGCGCTAGCGCCTCTGACTTAACCTAACGACTACCACCGAAATGGTACCCGGGACCGACAGTTTTGACGTGCCCTTCGAAGGACGGCCGGTCGCTGATGTTGTACCACTTAACGGGCTATCCTGGCACCCGGGCCAGCGTTACTTAACTTTGATAACCGTCTGACTGGCACCAGCAGCGTTTGGCTATGCGACCGACTACTCTTAACTAAAGACAATGTTTGAATTGCATGCGACTTATGGCGGATAACTTTGCAAATGTTATAAGACAATAAGGGGATATGTGGTGGTAGCTCAGCTGGTAGAGCGTTTGCTTTCTGAGTAAAACGTCGATCCTGGCTTGGGTTTGAAACATAAGCATTACTATGCAGATTTGTAGAACACTGAACTCAAATCCGGGAAGCGGATGTATTTAAACCTCTTTGAGCCAGTCGGAGTTCTGATTGCCTGTCACCGGTGGGCAAAGATAGATTCGGTGGAGCGTGATCGTGTGATCGATGATGCTTAGGAGTCCTTAGAGGATAAACTACTGGAGTCCAAGCTTTACTGAGTTTACAACCATGCTCCCTGTTTATGCTGTTAGGTTGTTTCTCTGGGTGTAGTTCCCAAGTGTATACATTGTTACGTTCGTTTGATTTTGCCGCTTCTTACGGATTAAAGCCTTATTTTATTGGCGGCTCCGTAGTAGATTATTATTCTATATTTGCAAAGGTTAATTTATGGGAGGCCACTTTTTCGAAACTTAAGGGAACGCTGACAAGTATGTTTAGTCTGTATATGCCGATCGAAAACAGTTCTTAGAATCCTTTGTCTACAGAATGGCGCGGAAATTCCGCGTTTTAATTTGTTCTAGAATTCTTGCAACATATTTCGTAATATGACGAAATACTTCCAGTTGATGCATATTCGCGTTGTATTTTTTGTCAGTCGACTTAAGATCTCCGTTCGACCCGGTTGCTAGTTAAGACCTCAGCGCCGACGACAAGTACTGTTAGTGAGGCAGCCCAAGCTTCTGAGGGTGAACGCACGTGGTTTTGAGTAGTAGTTTTTCTGGCAGCGCTTCTGCTAACTTAAGTTACCGTATCGCTTTTCTTGCCTGGTGCAGAAAATTCTTGACATGGAGTCGGATTAAATATTAGCAGAATATTGCGCTTTAGCAAAGACAATTTAGTGAAATTGTTTTCTAGGCCTGTATCAGATTACAGTTGCTGGCGCAATCGTGATCCAGCCTTCAGTGGCGTGCCTGCGATTTTTGTCTGCTTCTCATGAACCTAGGAACGCCAGAAAGTGTGCCTCTCTCTCTCTACTCCCTACCAAAGAAAACTAAGGTAAAACTTCCCAATGTACTATACAGTAATTGTTTTCTTCTGTTTACCAATGCTTCGTTGGTAACTAAGAAATAGAACAGTTTAATTCCCTTGTAATATTAAAAGTGAGGCAACCTTCAGTTGCCCAGCGTTTCATTACTCGTTAAGGTTAAAGTTTCATTAATTCTGTAAACTCGAACGTCGCTGGCTACGTAGATCTGTTCATTAAACTAAATATCGCAAGCCAAGGGAGGCGAGCTCTTTGGTTTGGACGTCCCAACACTCCTTTGTTTAGCCCATAGCTTTTTTTCTGGCTTGTTGTAAATTGTACTATTTGTGTGCTATATTTTACTCAATAGATTTGGATGCAGTTAAAATGTACTACGATCTTTTATTTTGGTGTATTCTATTGTGTGCATGAACTTTGTAAACATTACATACAAGAGGAGGCACAATAAAGGTGAGTTCGATTCCCGTAAGCTGCTGATTTGTGGGCCCTCCTATGAGAACCTGCATTCGCTGTAACCTGGAGAGTGGCGCCCATTAATTTCGACTTACCCTGTATACTACTACGTTAGATTTTCTTCCCTTAATCATTTCCCGTTAACCACCCCTACTCCTCTGAGTTAAGCTGAAAGCACTTCCATCTTTCTTGCTGCGGTCCGACGAAAAAGCTCGTTTAAACCGTAACAACATTTTAGACATCCCATGAGGATAGAATACAAGGGACCATAGATTGAAATGAGTAACAGAAACTGGTTATCTCCTTATTAACTTTTCAATGTTATACTTGGGTAGACGCGATATATTCTTGGAAAAAGCTACATGTTTGAGTCCCAAACTTTTAAAAATTTTGCATGTTATTGTTGAAAATGTACAGTCCATCCCTTGTTACGGGCCAATCGGGCTTTTCCGACGATTCGTAACCGGATAGGTTGAAAAAGGTCTACAGCTTAGCTCAGAGGAGTAGGGGGAGTTCGTGAAAATCGCTTACGGGAGAAAATCTTCCTAGTTGTGTACAGGGTAAGTCAAAGTTAGTGGGCGCCACCTTCCAAATCCAGCTGATTGTAGGTCCTCGTGGAAGGCCGAGAGGCCAACAGCTTACGGGAATGGAACTCACCTTTATTGCGCCTCCTCCTATATATTTAAGCTTGCAAAATTCGTACACAAACAAGTACAAAAGACACAATAAGAGGCAGTAAGTTTTTAACACACATATAATTAAACTGTTAAAAATGACACAGTACAAGAAAAAAAGGACAACAAATAATTACATATTTGTTTACTTTTAGAACGTTCAGAAAAAACTCGCTGCCACTGGTGCAACGATATTTACGTTTTTCATATAGCTACTTGCACCAGGGACGCCGAAGTTCACAAGAATAAAACAGGGTATAATTTTATTAGCTTTATAAATAACAACAAACACCACATACGCCGACTGAATGTCGTCTTTCTAGTTACATGAAAGCAAAATTTGAAGTTTGCAAGTTCAGTCACAACACAAAAACTAGATTTTTCCTTGAACGATTCTAGGAGCGGCCGGCACAATACTGGGGCTGTAATTAATAAGGATGATGCAAAAAAATCCACAGGTACGCCCCCGCAGACTGTATTGAATGAAGTCAACCGCAAGGGGCCCGAAACTTGGATGCAATCGTCGCACCGACGGAACTGCCAGGGGTCAGGAACGGGGCTCGATACTTAATCCGCCAAAGGCGATCGGCTAATACCCACAGAATTACTTTAACAGGAATAAATCCAGTGTGTTTTCTTTAAATCCGACAGGAGTCGATGGTCTGTTTTTACCCGCTGGTAAAACAGCGAAATTAAACTCACACGTAATGGTCACCCATCGAAAAACCCAAAAGCCGCACTTAACTTCATTACGCCCCCCTGATTGATGGAAATTTCGGAGATCCGGAGTCATCAGAGATCGAAAATTGACTGACTAACTTTCGCAACGGGAATATGCATTTCCCCCACAAGATTGCACCATATTTCGAAACTTCATGAAATGTTCTAGAAAGATCTGGAAGAATTCGGCACGTTGATTCTTAGAAGCGTCCGAGGTCAAGCGCGAGAAAAAAAACAATATTCGGCAATTTCGAAACAAAAGGAACTGTCAACAAAACTCGAAAGATGCAAAGTAACCAAAACTGTCAACATACAAACGGCAATTAAAATAACGTTATTAATTCCTACGAAGCGGCAATCAAATTGAGAAATTAATTCATATAGAGCGGCAATTTTTAAAAGAAAAAGAACATAACACCCTTCTTAAACTATCTTCGACTTAGCCAGGAATACGTCACAGAGTTGTTTTGTAACCCTCCACCCGCATTCATTGAATAGTTCACAGTTGCGTAGTGATTCATGGTAGCATTTTGAAATTGCGAAATTTTGACAGAAATGGGGTAAGTGGTTTTGTAATATTGATATGAATGTCTATGAAGTGCACGAGAAAGTACAAATTATTAAATGGCTTTATGGCAGTAGCTCGTTACGTGCAACTCGAGATTAATTTGCAGTAATGTTCGAAAATCCGCCTATCCCATGTACTAATACAATACACCGAATTTTGAGGAACTTTGAGGAACACGGGTGTCTCTCTCCAGCCAACCATATAAGAACGTTACACCCAAGGAAATGGGAAATGCAATAAGTAAGAATATGTGCTGCTGGAGAGTAGATATACCCCAGTCCTCCAGAAATATTGCTCAAGATACTGTTGTACATCATAGCACTGTATTAACAGTTTTAAGAAAAGATGGATATCGTTCCTATAAACTATCGAAAATCCAATCAATTCACCCAAATGACCAAATCAGACGAAGGGAATTTTGTGAGAACATAATGGAAAAATCGAACAATGACAAGAATTTCCTGAACAAAAGTCTGTTCACCAACGAATGCACGTTTCCAATAAATGGTCTGTCGAGTCTGGTTGCGAAATAATCCTCACAAACGTTACAGTTATCGACCTCAATTTCCACAAAAATTGAATGTGTGGAGTGATAACATTATTTTTTTTTAATAATGGCGTTAACAATCAGAATTAATTACAAATTCTATGAGTTAATTGTATGTCATGAGCACTGTCTTGAAGAGATGAACGCCCAGTGGTGCCATCTCGGTTTTCCTTCATGTTGAGGTTGGGGGGGATTGTTTTGTCTTTATTCTGTCAGGTCCCACGGCCACTTGTGTTTCAATCTTCGGATGGTTGGTTGTTGCGTTAGCGGTGTAATTATGTCGTTAGTATGTTCCAGGAGTCTTTCGTGGTGGCTTGCAGCTCGCTGTCTAATTATGTCCCGCACATATTATATGTTGGAGTCGGTGTGAAGTGTACGATTTGATACGTACCAGGGAGCGTTAAAGGTATTCCTCAAGGTCTTCGATTGGAACCGTTGTATTATGTCAATGTTTGAGTATCTGGCACAGCCCCATAATTCACAGCCGTAGGTCCATATAGGTCTTATAATGGTTTTATAGATCAATAGTTTGTTTTTTAGTGACAGCTGTGAATTTCGCCCCACAAGCCAATACATTTTTTTGATTCTGAGGTCCATTTCTTTGTGTTTTTTTTTGTTATGTGTGTTTTCCACGTTAACGTTTTTGCCCAAATATCTAGCATTTTCTGCTTGTGGTATAGGAACGTTGTTTAGAGTTGCAGGTGGACATAGTGATCGTCGTGTTGTGAACGTTACATGGATGGACTTCGTTTCATTGACCTTTATTTTCCATTTCTGCAACCATTTTTCTAATGCATTTAGTCCTTCTTGCAAGAGGTTTCCCGCAGTTTGAGGATCTTCATGGCATGCAAGAATGGCAGTATCATCTGCAAATGTTGCCAGTGTTGCGTTTGGCGCAGTCGGTATGTCTGCAGTAAAAAGCAGATATAAAACTGGAGCCAAAACACTGCCCTGAGGGACACCAGTAGTGATTAGGTGTAATTGTGAAACTTCATTTCCAAGTTTGGTCTGGAATAATCGATTGGATAAATACGATTTGAACAGAAGAAAGATATGTTTGATCTTAAACAGTAGTCCAATTGACCAAAAACCAAACTCACTTAATGTTCCAAAGAAATATGCGAACTGGTTAAAGAAAAAAGAAAGGCCAGAGCAGTCTGGCAGCGTACACGTAATATACACGACAAAACTACATACAATCAACTTACCAACAAGCTTAAGAAAATCACAGAAACAAGGAATGAAGCATTTCAAAACTACATAAGTAGCCTATCCGAAGATGACTATAGTATTGGAAAGCTACAAAGGGTTTTAAGAGACATCAACTACAAGTTCCTCTATTACGTAAAAATGATGGATCTTGGGCAAGGTCAGAAAAAGAAAAAGTGGAACTATTTGCCCAACACTTAGCAGAGGTATTTACAACTACTAACTCCAATGAGATTGATGAAGATGTTGACAACTTTCTCGATGTACCGTTGCAACTATCCCCCCCAATTAAAAAATTTATAATTAACGAACTCCGAAATGAAATAAAATTCATAAGTAATACAAAAGCGCCAGGCTACGATTTAATTACGGGCGCCGTACTAAAACAGCTACCAAGAAGAGGGGAACAATTCTTATTAGCACTCTTCAACAAGATGGTTGCCCTGCCCACAATACGTTAGCCGTACGGGAATACTTAGCAAACACATTTCCTAATCGTGTAATTGGAACCGTAAACACAATTCCATGGCCGCCTAGATGTCCGGACTTGTCACTTCGAGGTTTCTTCGTGTGGTCTTACATTAAGTCGAAAATTTATGGATTTGCAGAAGACAGAGCCACCATACTCGACGAACTGCGAATTAAAATTCGGGATGCATTTGCAGCTATTACCCCCCCCCCCAAACGCTTGCTAATGTGAGAACCGGATTTTACAATCGCTTGGGCGGCTGCTTATTACGGCTACGTGTTAGGCTTGTGTAACACGGCACAGAATTTTGTA
>JABXWE010003242.1:0-51086 GCA_014611495.1 Limonius californicus | reverse complement strand
AATATATAAATAAATAATTCAATAGCCCCACGTTGGCTAGCGTCAAAAAGATGCTATGTAATCCCCTTTTATATATTTGTAAGAATAATTATAAACATAAATAAATTCATAAACTAAACTCCACATTGGTAGCGCCCATAATTAAATTAAAATCAATTATATATCAAACAAAGAACTTAAATTGCAATTTACATCAGCATATCTTCTTATAGGAAATCTTCGGGTTTTAATAAAAATATAGATTTTCGTAGCTTCACCCAAGATAGTTATCTAATTATAATTACCAATTAAACAAATAAATACAGAAAATACTTATGAACTTATCTTAATTTCCAATGATTATGGAACGTACTATAAAGCCTACTTCCTCGAAACTGCATACGACTGCTGTATTTCGGCCTTGATCACTGTCATTTCATATTTATGCGTCCCTCGATGCATAAATGACCGTTGAAAAATGCAACTCCACCAGCCTTCTCGTAAAAAGTTCCGATATCCAGGTTAAAAACACTTCAATAATTTAGTAGAAGTGCTTAAAGAACTCCAGGTAAGTGACTTAACTATATTAATCAGTAAGAAATCACCTTTTACTGATTCTTAATTGAATTATTTTCTTTTGAGGAACTTTAGAAAACCAAAACACTTTTGAAGAGTAATAACAGGTGAGGTTTTATTATTATTGACAACAAAGGACAAACACTTCACATAAGTTACTTTTAAATCAACTTAAACTTTGTTAAAAACAAATAAACTTTAACTTCAAAATTAAATTAATAAATAAAAACTTGGCTACGCCTCAAAATTTTCGAAAAACGACTTGAATGGTTCAAATTTAAATTTCTGAGCGATTACAAACGCGTGCTTTCGCTTTGAGCACTTGGAACCGACTAAAATCCCAAAATGGGCTCAAAAATTAACTACAATTTAAAAATACACCAATGGCCTCACAGAAACTTATCTTTTTGATCTTTTTGATCATCATATGATTTTGAATAAACTAAAATTGCTTATAACAATTTAAACAATTCACATTTCAACAAACAGAATTCAGAATCGTAATCTCTACAAAATTAGGAATCTTAATAATATCTCGTACCCTGCAGGCCATTTAACAAATTCTCAAATACAAAGTGAATTAAATCTGAACAAGAGTGTTTATAATTAAAATATTTAACTAAATACAAAAAAGTTTTGTCGAGTATGTATTATAATTCGTTATAAATATGAATACGTAATTAAACGCGTTGCTGTTATTCGTTTTTGTATAGTTCTAGAAATTCCATGAACTTATCAACCCAACGCAGGTAAGGAAAAAAAAGTAGACTCACAAACCTTGAACGTAGGTTATCTTTATCCGAAGTACTCGCTATACGTACACCTGCGCTGAAATTCCTGGCCTGGAAACTATCGGCCCGCGGAATTTCCCCCGTCGTTATAAATTCGATCAGGTTCCGGATGTTTTTCCACTCTTCCAGCTACCATTTGTTTAATGCCATAAGATGCCACTCCTTCGGCTACTGGATAATTGCCTAAATAAATTCAACTATCTTAGAAAAGAAACAAGTGGAATAAGGACCTTCTAATCTTACCATAAGATGTTAATTGGCAGAAAGAAAAACTATTCAAAAGTGCCTTAAATTGGATTTACACCCTGGGAAAAATCTTACTATCACACTACCGTGTTTAAGTTTCCCATAATCACTTGAAAATTTACAAATTGGAAAACTTCCATGTCATAACGACCTTAATTAAAAATTCAAGTCTGCACTTGTCGAGAATTGAAAGCGTTCTCTTGTTCCAATTGACTCCGATCCGAAAATCGCAATGCGCGATCGATGCGCAGACCACAAAATATGAGGACAAATATTTGAATCGAAGCTCGAAATATGCCGTTCAAACGCTGTAAAGGGAAACACTCCTGATATACACCACGCGTCAGAAATCACACGTTACAACCTCGGATCCATACTAACTGATGACAACGTCAACGTACAGAGAGACATCGAAACACGAATAAATGCGGGTAACAGATGCTTGTATGGCCTAATAAGTATTATGAAATCAAAACATGTCTCTAGGAAGTGCAAACTTAGAAGTATAGATCGCTAATTAGACCGGCTGTATGCTATGGGTGTGAAAGCTGGACATTAACAAGAAGAAGGGAAGAACTGCTGAAGAGGTTCGAGCAAAAGGTAATGAGAATTATCTGTGGCCCGGTTTGTGATAGAGAACTAAATCAATGGCGAATACGAATAAACCATGAATTATCAAGATTAAATGAGGAGCAGGTGTGGTAGGGTGGATCAAAAGACAGAGAATTAGATGGCTGGGACATGTATGGAGGATGAATGAGACAAGAATTGCTAGGAGAGTCCTTACAAACGATCCGAAGGGACGACGCCCAGGGGTAGACCGCGTAATAGATGGAAAGATAACGTAGCAAATGATTTAAAACAACTCGGAGTCCGAAACTGGACGACGCAAGCACGTAACAGAGACAGATAGAAGGTTGTTGTAGAAGAAGCCAAGGTTCTCCAAGGACCCTAGAGCTGTGTGTGTGTGTATTTGCCCAAGTACCAAGGAGTAGTCAGTTAAAATCAGGGGATCTGTCCTGCAATTAAACCCCTAGGCCTGTACATTTGTAGTTGTAGGTTATAGGTACTCTGTTGCATTCACTGAAAAATGTGGAGGAACCCCATCGTGCATCAACCACAAATGAACCCTTATCGTTCAGGGATACGTTTTTAAATCTTGGGGGTAAAGTGTTATTCCAGGAGTTAAGATATAGTTCATTAGTCATACGACTTACTAAAAATACTACTCCTATAAGACGGTTTTCCAAAATACGCAGCCAAACATTTAAGGGAAATCGATGTTAATATATCATCACTCGACAACAGCATGAGGATTTTGGAAATGAGGAAATGATCTTATGCAGATTAATGTTACTGTTAGTCGTAAAAGTATAAAGTGATTTTTAAAAAGTCAATTGCAGCAAGCCTAGAAAAAAAGCTATTCCGTCTGCAGTCAGCTGTGGTGAGCTTTGAATGACATTTACCTGTATGTCAAACTGTGTGACAGTTCAGGTAGTTAAAAATTTTGGCCCAACAAAATGTGAAATTGAACAAGTATTTAGTTGCAACTGATTTGTAATTTATTAAGGTAAGAAAATTACAGGTTTTCCGTCAAGATTTCTTTCTTTCTGTTACAATTTTCATATTGTCAGATTCTAAAGCTTAATATAGACGGGACAATCCCTAGGCTACTGCAATTGACTTTTTAAAAAATCACTTTGTAGCTTCATCGGTAAATAAAATACTGGCTGACAAATTTGAACTCACTGCAAATTTTCTTAAATGAATTTAGAAAACACCATTAGTAAAGCATAATCAGAAGGAGTAAGGGCTGTACCTGCTGGATATGGCACGGGAAACAATTGTGTCCAGTAAACAAATACTAATAACATAAATGTTGCTTTTTTTCTATTGCAGTTTATTGATTAAAATACAAAAGTATCTCTATCTTTGAAACTGTTGGTTTGCGTAGATGTTGATCAAGACTTTTTTTCTTATTTGATTAGTAGATACTAGATGTAGAGATTTGTTTTATCACATCTTGTATATGTTTAATTTTTAGGATTGTATGTGACATATCGAATTTAGTAACGCATTTCATTTGTTAACTTTTAACAACTTGATTTGTTAGCACAAATATGAGTTTTTTCTTGGATGACTGGTAAATATTACGATTCTTTCTTTATGGAGAATTAAAAAACGCTACCAATATTATTCAAACGCCACGCTACATGGCTCATACCTTCCAGAATATCTATTGGTAGGTAGAAGTTTAACGGGACCCCGGTGGGGTAGTGCTAATATGCGCTGCCACTCGAGGTCACAGCAAAATGCGGTTCGATCGGCCGCGTGTGCGAACCCTGGCTGAGGCGACCGTATTTTACCTATTTAAGTTTAGGGTGCATGTACCATGAATGTTAGTATATAAGGGACGCCCGCAACCCCCTGAAGTAATATGAAAGCGATTCCGGGGTGAAGGGGACGGTAGTATGAATGAATGTAAAAAAATAAGTAATATGAAAATGTACCTGTTCGATTTTCTGCTATTTTAAAAAGCTAAAGAACAGTAGCTAAAGGCGATTTCTCTTCTGGGAATTTTTTTCATATAAGTCTTCCTGCAATTTGAGAAACATTAGTTGGAAGTTCCATTTTATTTTATTTAATTTTACAAATAATTTTTCCTTGTGAATGCCCTAATTACCACGCCTTTATATTATGTATAGTATCCCAAAATATTACAATCATATTATTACTTATACTTTAAAGTTTAAAAAAATTAGTTCAATTTGTGAGCAGCGTCTTTAAGACGTGGAACATGCTAATATAAACAGTAAGAAAAACTGGCTATAGCAGAGGAGAGAGCAAAAAAGAGAAGAAAGGGTAGGGTAGATAAAGAAAAGAAACCAAAGATAGAGGGAGCGAGAGAAATTGAGTGCGAGATTGAGAGAGACACAGAGAAAGAGTGAAAATTAGATGAGTATAGGTGTGGGCGAGAAAACATGATAAGCAATAAAAACCTTAAGGTGCGGCAACTCGTTTTAAGAAAAATAAATAAATTATTACGTTGACAGGTGATAATTTAGTTTTATTAATTGGTAACCTATTAAGCAGCAAGATTTGATTTCTCTAAAGTTGGCGTTTTCAGGATAAAAATGTGTACCAAGGTAAACTTTGAAGATTTCGTCACCATCCATCACGAAATGGGCCATATCCAATATTACATGCTGTACAAAAACCAACCCCTACTTCTGCGACGTGGGGCAAATCCAGGTCTAATTTTAACAGTTTTTGTTTTTCAACTCGCTAATTTCCAGTTTTAGGATTCCATGAAGCCGTAGGAGACACAATAGCCCTATCAGTATCAACGCCTACCCATCTACAAAAAATCGGTTTGATTCCCGATTACGAGGTTAGTCCTTCTTCAGACTTGAACGCTCTCATGAACATGGCGTTGGAACGAATTGCGTTTCTTCCCTTTGGTTTGGTCGTGGATAAGTGGAGATGGGACGTGTTCAGCGGGAAAGTTTCCCCTAAGCATTGGAACTCGCACTGGTGGCATTACAGGTACTCTAACATAGTTGGCAAGGAAAATCCGCAACAATTTTTGCTTCCAGGATAACCCTCCAAAAAATAAAACCGCCAATATTCAGGTCTGACGTGTTCGATTTTGATCCGGGATCTAAGTTTCACATTACGGCTGACACACAATATATTTCGTGAGTCGTCTCGCAGATCATAAACGCAGGCAAGTGTGAATTTATAGATATTTTTTAGGTATTTCGTAGCCCACATTTTAGAATTTCAATTGCACAAGGCGCTTTGTATCGCCGCTGGACAATACAACCCTCGTGTTAAAGCTATCCCTTTACACAGGTGCGATATTTATGGGTCGAAGGAAGCTGGAAAAAAATTAAGGTGAAACGAAAATTATATTATGCGCAATTGAAAAGTGAGATAACATTATTTTTTGTGTTCAGAGCTGGGCTTTCGCTTGGTGCCAGTAGACATTGGAAGGAAGTTTTAAAGCAAATTACTGGAGAGACGGAATTGTCAGGCGCAGCTGTTTTGGAATATTTCCAACCGCTGTATGAATTTCTGAAAGTAGAAAATTCGAAACAGAGGTTTGATTGAAGATTGAAGGGCCTGTAGTAGATTTAACTTCATATAACGGAACATCAGTTTCTGTTTGCTGTTGATGTTAATGTAGGTTTTTATAGTTTTGAAGTAATAAAACCAATTAGCACTTACTTAGATTTTTCTTAATTGTTATAAAATATGAAACTGTAATAGTGAAAACAAATACATTTATAATTGCAGATATTTATTAAATTTAACAGGACAAAGACCGTTAATGTTGTTTGCTACCAAAACAAATTTGTATTCTAGTATTTTTACACAATTCAAAAGTTGCACTGATAAATAATTACCTATTTAAGAAAGTTTTCTCTATTAGATTTTGTAAAGCAACGTTGAGGCGGCCGTGGGCTAGAGGTTAGCGCGTTAGACTTCTACGCTGTAGGTCCTGGGTTCAATTCCCGGCACCGGAACATCGGACTTTTAACGGCCGTTCTCCCTCGCAAGGCAATGGCAAACCAGCGAGGTATTCTGCCTAGTATATCTTCTCTGGAGTAGAAGTGTTTACACTTCCCGTGGTTCGGAGCCCACGTTAAACTGTAGGTCCTCTATGTCTGTGACAATCTAAAAACGCGCAGCACATGCATAGGAGAGAAGATCGCTACGTCTCGTAAGAGATAAAGCACTCTAAGAAGAAAGAAAGCAACGTATTGTAAGAAATTCCTCTTTAACACTGGCTTTTCGCCAATATCGAATCTAGCCTGAAAAATATTCTATTTTGTTTTAATATATGTATTACCAGATCAACAACATTTGTGTTATACCTACATTGTAGCGTTGTATTCTTTACAAACGATTAATTATAATAACATTTGAGATATTTTGGTACCTCTGAAAAATATTCTATGCTGGTCACTGATATAATAACTAGAGTCAGAATATAATACACAACGTCGCAACAATACTTTACAATGATATAAAGAGAAATTGGAGAGCATTTACTAATTCTGGGTTCTAGATTTTTAAATTCAAACTCTTTTTTACCTGCACTGAAGTGTTAATAATTACGATGTGACTTCATTAAAGTACAGTGGAATATAGAGGGTAATTCATTAGCCTCTTTACAAACTTTGGTAATGAAAACTAGATGTAATTTCATGAAGAAATGTTCTTATGAATGTAGGTTCTATCTTCTTTTATTAAGAAGTTATAGGGTTTTTAAAATAATTATCTCTTTGAACATTAAATTAAATTGAAAAAACGTAGTAGCCATGGCTTAGCATAACAAAAGTTAGTAAAAAATAATCACCTGTCACATATAGTTTGTTTATGTCAAAAGTTTTTGTCACGGTTTGTTAAAGTTGTACTTGTGCAGTTATACTTAGCAATGAATCGTCCATTCTCTAGCGAAGAATATGTGGAATTTGTTTTTATCCATGAATTTTGTAATGGAAACGCTCGTGATGCAGCGAGTGAATATCATGATTTTCTGGAAAACGTTCCACTCCACCTGAAGCAAGATATGTGGTATCAGCATGACAGGGCTCCGCTTTACCGAGGAAGATAAGTGACCGAATGGCTGTATACTCATTTTCCAAAGAAATGGATTGGTAACGGAGGTCCTATACCATGGCCACCTACATCACCCGATTTAAATCCTTGCGGATTTTATTTATGGGGTCACTTTAAGCAACTTGTTTATGACGTAAAAATAAATGATCTTCGTCAATTATTACGAGATGCTGAAACTCATATTAGAAATTATATGAATATATTACGCGTGCAAGAGAGTTTAATTCGTCGTTGCCAGTTGTGCATTTAGGGGAATGGACTAATTTTTGAACATTTACTGTAGTCTCATGTTATGTGCTTTTCAAATTTGCCGCTTTGTATGGGAATTGATTTCTTAATTTGTTTGCCGCTTCGCAAGAATTAGAACGTTATTTTAATTGAAGTCTTATTTTGGGTTATTATTTCGGTATTTTGTTGTGTCTTTCGAAGTTTGAGATGTGTTAATAGTTTCCTTTGTGTCAAAATTGCAGACTCTTGTTTTTTTCTTCGCGCTCGACCTCGGACGCTTCCGAGAATTCACGTGTCAAAAATTCCTTCTAGAACTTTTTGCGTAACATTTCAAGATATGGTGTAATCTTTTGAGGGGAGATTGCAGGTTCTCATTGCGCTTTTTATTCAGTCAATTTTCGATCTCTGTTGACTCCGGTCGCCCGTACGGGGGCCGTAAAGAAAGTTAGTGGAAGCCAGACCTTTGAGATTGACGGACGTGACTTGGAAGATAGTTTTTCTTTTCCTTCAGTGGCGCCTCTGCTAAATATATCGTATCATCGTTTGCTGTAGGGCATAATCAAATCGACTGAAAGTCGGATAAATAAAAATAACAGAAGGTTCGTTTGGTGCTGGACAATCTAAGTTAATTGCTCCTGTCGAATTCAGTTCGGATCTTTGTGAAGTGAAAAGAAAAGAAAAAAGGAAATCGTGGAAGTGTTTTGCTGGAATTTGGTTCGTTCCCGTCGTCCGAAAAAGTTTCTCTTCTGTCTCCACGCTAACTGACCTACTTGGAAGCAACTTGTCACTCTACAGGGGCATAACAGCTACACCTTGTCCCAACGCTGCCCAGAAGAACGTTGTCTTCCGGCCCTTTATTTTTTTTCGACCCTGCAACCGGAAATCGCCGTTATATTGTGCCTGTCTTCTCCGAACTTCAAGGTAAAGAATCTGTTTTTTTGTTGTGCAGTGTAAAATAAACTTTTTTTTTGCTCGCGTCAACTTGCAGAATTTCGCGATATTGAACTTTTTTTATGCAACCTAAAAGCGATCTTCAATCGCTATTAATTTATTGTTTGTAAAAGATATTAATATAGTATTTTTCCTGTAAACTACGCCATTGGCCACACAGATTCATTATAATATAAATATTGTGCGTCAACGCCGGCGAATTTCCTGAACGTTCAAGGATTTTAACCATGTAATTCAAACTTTTGCGTTATAACTCGTGTCATTTTATTGTATTGCCACATTCTAACTATTTTATTATATGTGTTTTAAAGTTTACTGGCTCTTATTGTGGCTTTTGTACTTGTTGGTGCAAGAATTTTGCAAGCTCTAAATATATAGGAGGAGGCACAAACACGGTAAGTTCCGTTCCCGTAAGCTGCTGGCTTCTCGGCCTTCCACGAGGACCTACAACCAGCTGGATTTGGAAGGTGGCGCCCACTTATTTTGACTCGCCCTGTACACAACTAAAGACTGCCTCCCGTAAGCGATTTCCTTGAGCTCCCCCTACTCCTCTGAGCTAAGCTATAGGCCCTTTTCCATCAAGTTAGTTACGAATCGTCGAAGAAGCTTGATTGGCCTGTAACACTCAATGTTGCTTTCTGTTTGTTACAATAAATCTTTTTGATTTTCTTCAAATATGATTACTCATTAGTGTTCTACGAGATAATTATTTTAAAAACCCTATAAATTCTTAACAAAGAAAGATAGAACCTACATTCATATGAACTTTTGTTCGTGAAATGACATCTAGTTTTCATTGCCAAAGTTTATTAAGAGGCTAATGAATCACCCTGTATATTAGATTCACCTATAACATTCTGTTCGACAAAGTAGCTTTATTTAATATTAAGTATTTTGTAGGTGCTAAACTATGGCAATTACAAGTAAGTTCTTTTGTATACGAATACGAGGTGAAGTAAAAAATCTTTGAAAAAATCAATATTATATTTTTCATGGATGAAGAAACTTTTAAATTCTGCGATTGCAAAAGTTTTTAAAACAACACCATTTATCCGACGCTCTTTTTGTAGGAGGCCCAGATTATTACGCATGTTTTATACGTAGTTCATACTGAATATGATGTTATTTATGTTTATAACCTAACCTATAATCTTCTCAAAATTTATTATGTAGGTTCCTAACAACGACTTCTAAATTCGAACTTTTCACCTTAAGCACTTTAATGCTTATTAAAAAATCGCCACAAGAGAAATAACAAAAAGAAGTTAATATCACCCAATCTTTTTAAATTAAAATATAAATTTTATTATTATCTTGTAGGCGAATAATTTGTTGATACTATTTTTATAGTGCATAAGCAGTATACGTGTCATGTGCATAAGATTTTCTTATAAATTAAGGACCACGATTGAATTAGTGAAGTGTTTAGAGTATTTCTGTGCATTTCAATTCATGCGGTTCGTAAAAAAATTCTATAATGTATATTATGAAGATAGATTGAGTTCTTAAATAACGAGTAGTAATAGACCTGACATTTCTATTATTCCCACTTTCTGAAAAAATGCATATTTTTGTATCCCGCAGAGAAACACAGGTGAATGGATTCGTCCTCGCCAAAACAGCTTGCAGCGAATACTAATAACTTTTATTCTGAACAAGAAATTGGTAGCTTGGTAGGTCTCTACAGCAAATGACATGATGAAACCGGAACACCGACGGTGGGATGGTTTTATCTAATGTCATACGCTCGAATCGTGTTAACTCGTAGCAACCAGTTTGAGTTAACAAATTAAACGTTTGTCCTGCAGAAAACAAAACCCCTATAGTGCCTTTCAGAGTCGCCGTGCAGCATGGAGAAGATACAAATACAAGGTTGTCAATCTTATTTGTGAGGCACCTTTAAGACAGCAAATTTAATCCCTTTCACACAAAGGTTTGATGTATGGTAATGCTATTGTAACCCCTAAAAGAAGCGTGTTGTTAAATGCCAGGTTCAGTGGTTCTAAAACATTTATATTTTATTTAACCTGAGAGTATAATTTTTGCTAAGGTCAATTAATTGTTTATTATTTAGGTACATATTTATAATAGTAAAAAAAAAACAATTACCAGCTTGATATAATATGCAAACACTATTATATAACTGAGAAAATAAATTCCATAAAATTATGAAGATTTTGTGAAATATACGATATGTTTTATAGCTAATTATCACTATCACTATCACCAGCGTTGATATTGATATTTATGGGCTCTATTTCGTCCATTATGTTGTCAACTTCCCACATTGACTTTTCTATTTTCTCCACATGGCCTACGTAGTTGCTCCAATTTTGTGGTGTCACTTGAGAATATGCTTCCTTGATTAAATCAAATTCAACGTCATTTGCCTTAAAAGTAGTATTTTTCTCACCTATATACCTTTTTCACATTAGTTTACAAAGAGAAATTCCTCATTGTATATAACAAAACAAATTAAGAACTTAACATTATTATCTTGGTTGGTTAATATTATTTTTGTTTGAGAACTTCTGGACACTTACCTCATTTCAACAAAATAAACCCGACGTGTTATTGTTAAGAGATTACGAATACTGGCAACAATGTCATTTTTTTGGCCCATAAGAAAACCATTGCCCTATCTTCTCCATGCTGCACGGCGACTCTGAAACGCACTATAGTAGTATTTTCTAAGATAAATTTAACGAACGGGGTTATTTGCAATTTTCAGGTAGTTTCCAAGGTCAGGATAATTAAAAATTTATTAATTTTCAAAAAACTAGGTTTTCCAATGTGAAACTGAAAAATTACCGTTTCTAAAGGACTACTTTTCATATAATATACAGGTTAACAGACCAATTCTACTTTTACTTTGTATTGATTTGTTTTGTACAGCTTAGGAGTAAATTAATGAAATTTTCGGGGAGCTCCTCTTGTTTAAACATTGTATTCTAGTGGAGTGCCGCCCTTTCAAGAATACCTCATGCGCCGGTCGTGTATTTCCAAATCTATCCTACATTTTTGTAATGGTACGTACTATAAGATTTTGATAGGCTACCAAGTTTGCTATTACGTCTTATTTATAAAGTAATATAGTACATTTTCTAGTCTTGCTGTTTTAAGAATGTTACTCTTGGCATCACAAAAGAAATTAAAGACTTAAACAGCATGTAACTTTCTCATATTTTGTTTCCGGATATGCAGTTGCCAATTTTACCGTTGTCAAAATTTGAAATTCACAGTAGAGAAGGCGGAAGTGTACATAGTCATTCTACAATTAATGTAGCTTTCAAAAATGTAAGTATTTTGTAATTATCAAGGGAATTTAACATATTCTTACCAAATAGACATCTTCTTCGGCTTCTACAACATTTCAATGTCGTATTTAAATTATGGAAATATAATGTTGCGAATAATAATGCTAGAAACGTTGAATAGAAATCATGTAAAATGAAAATTTCATCGAACAGACAAAACGTGGAATTCAATTACATTTATCACAAAAACCACATCGAATGCAAACAATACTGTATGGAAAAAATAGTAAATATTTAAGCTAAACAATAATGAACGACGGACGTATCATTGAAGGAAATTAAAAATATCTAATGATACAAAGCTGCCGAGGGAAACATATTAAAATAACACAAAATGTGAAGTAATAAACGTTTTACGCAAAACCCTTAGTTTTATGGTGAAAATATTATACAGACGTTTGTGTAGAACATCCAACATTATCTGAACTAGGTAATTGTCTTAACTCAAGCAAATGAGATTATGTAAGTATATATGAGAAGTGTTCAAAATTAAAACAGGAATGTTTAATTTAAACCCCATCTTAAGACAATTCCACAAATTAAATAAATTAAAGGTGGTCCGTGACTGATAGTTACGATGTCGGAAAGTTCTGTGCATTGTAGTGTGAAACAGTACATAATAATAAAATTTCTTACGAATGAAAGCGTAAATTCTACCGAAATTCTTACAAGCTGCGAGCACAATGTTACGGGCCAAACGAGCTTTTTCGTCGACCCGCAACAGGATAGATGGAAAAAGGCCTACAGCTTAGCTCAGAGGAGTAGGGGTGGTTCACGGAAACCGCTTAAGGGAAGAAATCTTCCTAGTTGTGTACAAGTGTGCTGATTGCAGGTTCTCGTGGAAAGCCGAGAAGCCAGCAGCTTACGGGAATCGGACTCACCTTTAATGTGCCTCCTCCTATATGTAAAGCTTGCAAAGTTCATGCAGACACAGATAAAAAAATACACAAAAATAAAAGATGTAATAAATTTCAAAACACATATAATTAAACGATTGAAAATAAATGACGATACAAAAATGACAGCAAATGGTGATATTATAGTTCAATACTACAAAAGGTTAATTGAACGTTCAAAAGGAGGCTCGCCGTCCCTGGCTTACGGTATTTAAATTCTTAAAACAAACCTACGTAGCCAGTGGCGTCGGAGTTTACAAAAACAATACAATATATAATTACTCTTTACAATCAACAAGAAAATGACAATTGACGACTGAAGGTCGCTTGTTTTGTCGCATAAAAAAAGGTTTAATCACTTGAATTTTCAAAGTGAAACGCGTAAGAGGTTTTTTTTCACAACACAAAAACTAGTTATTTTACCTTGACTTTCGGTGAATGGAGTAGGATTAAGAGGCAGGCACAATTTTGAGGTGTTCTCCAGATGCAGGAACAATCTGCAGGCACAATCTGGGGTGTTTTCAGGTCCGGAAAAAAACGTAGACGTCTTTCTTCGGGGAATTTTGGAACGTAATATTCGCGATGCCCTTCCTATTTCGTCGCAGCTACGGCACATGTACAGGAACAAGAAATGGGCTCGATAATAATCCGCCAAAGGCGATCGGCAAATTCGAAATGAATTGCCTTTCAAGGTTTAACATTCCAGCGTGTTTTTTTAAATCCGACACTTGTGGATAGTTCCGTTCACCCCACGGTGAAAACAGCGTTACGAAATTCACTCTATGGACACCCATCGAAAACCCAAGCAGCCCCTGCAGTACTTGATTACGGCGCTTATCGCTAGCGACGGAGTCGAAGGAGATGTTACGTCCGACTCGGTCGGAGAAGATGTTAAATCCGACTGCCGAGGAAACGCATGCGAACCTGCATTGCCCAAAAAGATTACACCACATTGCAAAATATGGTGCAATAATTCTAGAACAAATCTTCACACATGCGATTATCGGGAATCATAACAACACAGAATCTCAAGAATTGTTGTTGTCGGCAAATCCAGTCTACAAAGGGAACCTTTCAAAGGGTTTGCGAAAGTGGCCTCCCATAACTCAATCTTAAAAGAAAATTATATAGTGATTCACTTAAGAATGGCAACTAAAATAGAATTTTGATTCCTATGGAGCGGCAATTAAAATATTACTTTAATTCGGATGAAGTGGCAAAATCAAATGAACGTAACAACAATACGGTGATCAATGCCTTTCTAATAGTCGAGCGCTTGAGTAGTTGAAATCTTTTAGCGACGGGAAACTCGTGTAGAAAATGTACGACCAGCTGCAAATTCGATTAATCGTGAAAATGAAGTCGGAAGGGTTGAAGACATCACAAAAAAACAATATAAAGTATCGTAAGATGAGTGCCAGGGAATTTCGCGATTCTTGACAGAAGTGCACAAGTTGAATCATTCTTCTTTACTACAACGATGTGTGAAAGGAGGAGATGTATTTTTTGGCTCAATTGTGTCAACTGATGAAACATAGGTACATTTTTTTACTCTTCAGTCAGAATGTACAAGTATGCGGCGGTGTCATACCACCATCTCCAAAACTAAAGAAAACAACAAGTGTGTTGTCAGCTGAGCATTTTTCTGGATTTCTCAAGGGGCCGTTTGCAGATATCATTACAGTAACTCGTACAATTAATGCAAACTATTACTCGACACTTTTGCCCGATAAAGTTAGGCAGGTGATGAGGTACAAACGGAAGAGAAGACAAAGTTATGTTTGCTTTCTCCAAGATAGTGGTCGCCCCAATACCGCTGCAAGAACAATTGATACTATAAGTAGCCTTCAGAGGAATCTTCTTCCATATGTAGCATACAATCTTGATATAGGTCGTTCCGATTTTGGTTTGTTTGATCCACTAAAAGAATTTTTATCGGGAAAATATTTCAGGCAAATAACAACGTGATCGTAGCTGTTCAGGAGTCGATATGCATGCAACCCAAATACTTCTTTCGGGAAGGTACTACAAAGCTTCCAGACCGTTTGTATGAGTAGGAAAATGTTTCAAGTTGTGTGTGTTAAAATTATTTGATAACGATAAAGGTATATAAGATATGTCGTCTTATATGGTTTCTGGTTAAATATCTTCAACACAGAAAGTTAAACAGTTTCTGGACTTTATCATCATCATCGTCATTGACAGCCTTTTTGTCCCACTGCTGGACATCGGCCTCTTTTCTGCCACGTGTTTCTCCTCAGCCCTAAGATTTCTATCCGTGTTTCTACACGGGGGACCTATAGTTTAACGTCTAATCCGAATGGCAGAAATTCCAGAGAAGGTTTTTAGCATTAAGATCCCACGATTGCAAGTCGGAGTGGGAAATTGTGTATGGTGGGTTGCAGACAAGACTTTTATAGACCTACATAGTAATGCTTAGGTTTCGAACCCAAGCCAGAATCGACGTTTTACTCAGAAATCCAGCGCTCTATCAAGTGAGCTACCACCACACCTGCTGCCTTACCTACTTAAAATTTAACATTGATATATTCTCCCAAAATGCTATTCAATTAATAATATCTCTGATGGTGTATTATTATAGCATGTAGCTTCCTGTTATACCTAATTTTAGAAAGTAAAATAGTAACAAGCAATATGGAAAGAAGATTAATTAGTTCTGCCAATTTTAAGCAACATTAAATTACTACGATATTATGAATAAATAGTTTCTACTAGTTATTTGAAATAATCTTTGTATTTCTTTTTTCTTTGGGTGGGCATACCATTGTTGCAATCGATAACTTTTTGAATTGACAGTTTTGTATTACATTTTTATCATCGGATATTTTTTCACCATTATTGACACTCTTTTCTAAGCTTTTCTAAGTCACTATATTCGACATTTTTACTTTTGAACATTATTTCTATTTGCTAATTTTATACTCCAGTATATTACATTTTATGTTTGCTATAGTCGACATTATTTTGCTACTTGGTTACATTCGATAACATTTCTTTTTCTATTTTATTTCTATTCAGTATTTTTGTATTGCGACGTTTTCAAATTTGACATTATGGCCGATCACAGCTTTTAGCCTTGAGTAATATTTCCTCTGAAACTTCATAAGTTTTCCTCCATCCTGCACAGAAAAAAAGTTATAAACCTTAAAAAAATAAAATTAACATTCTGTATTTCGGTAATCGCTTATTTAAATACTCCATTTATCATGGTTTTTTTATCTTAATCATCCATGTGAAAGCAGTCGTATATTAGATTCCAGATAACTGAATTTATCATCTATAGTCTCAGTATCCAATTTCACTGTTTGGTTAAATAAATATTAATGTAGCAACCCTAAGTAGCTTGCGCCCTTTGTGAGGCAGTCTCTAATAACTTCTGTACAGTAACGCACATCTATTAATATTAATTATTAACCTCGTTGTCATCGCTAGTAAATATATTTGGTTTAGTGCTAAACAGGTCGATAAATAATGCGTTAATTTCGTCAGACACATTTTACAGTACTCGCTGTGCATAAGTCCTCTCATTTTAGAAGTAAATACACAATGTCTGAAAATGGATGCCCATGCTGGGGTTTCAGAGGGCTAAAACAAGTTGAAAATTAAGAGTGGAAATGTTTCCGATTGGCCTTCGTTATCGAGTTATTGATTTAAAATGACAATTTAAACATTTAAATTAAACTTTTATATAAACGAATAATATTAGCAATAGCGATATAGTCCAAATCTGTTGTCAGAATGTATTTAAATAAATTGCCTTCTACTTCAATGCAAACATTTGCACGATTTATTATGGAATCACGAACCTCTGTAGCATATTTTCGTTTATTGACGTCGCAGGAGCTATGACATCTGCACGATTCACAACAGGTTCGCGATAAACGTTTCCTTTCAAATTGCGTCAGCAAAAGAAATCCAACGGATTCGGATCCGGTGATCTAGGAGGCAATGGAATATGTCCACCTCGTCCACTCCACTTTCCAGGGAAATTTTCATTCAGGAAATTTCTCACATGTATTGGAACCAACAATTTAATCTAACTGCTAATGGAGCTTCACCGAGCAATGGCAGTAGTACTTTTTTACTTAAAAATTGAAGATACAATGCTTAATTAAGTCTGTCAGCTAGACTGTGTGGACCAATTACATTATTATTTAATAACCCAGCCTAAATGTTTATTGACAATCGTCTTCTATAAGATCTTTTGCACATTAAACGAGCATTTCCACCTCTTCATTCATGCAGTTTATGAGTATTTATGATACCCGTCTCAATAAATGTGGATTTATCACTCCATAGAATCTTTTGAATGAAATGGGGATCCTTGTGTAAGCTATGCAACAATCATCTACAAAAATTAACTCGAAGCCCTCTATTCCCGCCAGGCAAAACTTTTTGAGGCCTAAATGCATACGGACCTTTTTTCTTTAATAATTTGTGAATTTTTTCTTTTGGGAAATTAATACGGGACGATACAATTCGAAGGCTTGTACTTGGTTCCGCCTCAACGAATTCAAGAACTTGCTCTTGTTTATCGACGTTTATTGATTTTAATGTAGGTTGTCGTCCTGCCAGATTTTTTCGAGGATTTTAAATACCTGCTTCCAGTAATCTCTGTTCTACATATCTTATAGTTCTTATTTGTTATCAGGATGCCGACAATAGTATAGTTCCATTTTAAAAATAAAGTAGAAGGAATTGGTAATAGTACATATCAATGTGGCATAACGATTCATAAATTTTTAAGATCGCCATAACCACGTATTCAGTTATGCTATTCAGCTAATTGGAGCGACCGTGCGATAAAACTTATTATTTACTTTTTGATGGATAACTCGATAACGAAGGATAATCGGAAAAATTTCCATTCTTAATTTCCGGTTTGGTTTAGCCCCTTGATTCAGATCCTAAAAGCACGGGTGTCAATTTTGAGGTACCCTGTATTCTATTCGTTTAATTAGTATCATTTATCGTATCTAACACTAATAAAACGTATGTAGAAAAGTAGCTGTTCGGCAAGAGACAGATTATTATTATAACAATCAATTTAAATTTAGTTCTGTACTCAAGCAAATTTGAGTTTGCAGTTATTTGAATCAACGCCAAGTGCATTCGAAACAAAACATGTTGACTGTTACATCACGATGACAACCCCAGGTTGCGCCACAAAAAGATCATTTATTTCCTGACTATTGAATGGACGTGTTTTCTTTAAATTTTCGACTAAAACTGCTTCATTTTTATGACCATCCAGGCCGTTAAGCAATATTTTGATTTATGGAACCTTACCAACACTTTTGTTTCTTTACATCAGTGTCTTTTTGGTACATGCAAAAACACATATAGAAAAATTTCTGTATAAAAAATGTTGAATATCCTAATAACGAATTTGAAATAAGTTTTCGATGTGTAGTTGCAGAAATACGCAATCTTTATATTATTTATATTATTTATACAGGGTGTCTCAGAAAGAATGGGCCAGCATTTAGTTATAGATTCTTTAGGTAAAAATCAACCGAGTAAACCTAATATACCTTAGGAAGGAAGTCCTTCCTTAAGAAGTTATAGGGCCTTAAAGTTCAATTTTTTATTTTTTCTTTTTATTGTAATTTCCGTAAATCTAAAGATATTTCTTTGAAATTTGGTACACATACTTACCATTACGCAATACAGTGACAGAATTATTTTCATTAACCAGACTTGACCGTAAGAGGCACTTAACCTACCACTGAAATCTTATATTAGCTCTAACTTTGTTATTAGTAGAAAGTTTTAAAATTTTATTTTATTTTCTGAAAAAGAATTAAAAAATACAAAAATAAGGTACTCTTAGTTCATACGCGTAAAAGCAACCGGTTGCCTTAAAATGCTTGCCCCAAGTTTTGGGTTGTCGTTAGGACAATTTTAAAACTTTCTACTAATAACAAAGTTAGAGACAAAATTAAATTTCAGTGGTGGATTAAGTGCCTCTTAAAGTTAAGTCTGGTTTATGAAAATGCTGCTGCCACTTTACTACATAATGGTAAGTATGTGTACCAAATTTCAAAGAAATATCTTTAGATTTATGGAAATTACAATAAAAAGAAAAATAAAAAATTGAACTATAAGGCCCTATAACTTCTTAAGGAAGGACTTTCTGCCTAAGATATATTAGATTTAATCGGTTTATTTTTACCTAAAGAATCTATGACTAAAAGTTGGCCCATTCTTTCTGAGACACCCTGTATAAGTATTTATCTATATATATATATATATATATATATATATATATATATATATATATATTGCTGTATTACAACATGCTCTAATTGAGATATCTTAACCTATTGCTAATTCTAATAAAGCTTCGTTAAACTGCCATGTAAACATAAATCGAATACGTGGTAATCGAATGTTCGGGTCTTGGGAATTTGGTTTTTTGAAGCTGTATAGCTTGATTTCCTGGTGGCAAAACTGATTGTTTTGTTGATAATCTTCTTCAGAAAAGCATAGAGGATAGTTTTCAACCTTATCTGTGCATTCTTGCGCTGTAATTTAACAAATATAAGTAAAAATAAAATAATTTTGACAGCTTGTTATAATAATGTAAATTTGTGAATTTAATACTTTTCTTTAGAGAAAAATATGTTGGTAATAATATCCTCAAGTGTGTAAGGAAGCTTTGTGTTAATTTTGATTAACATTGAAACTGTTTTAAATAATTCATTTATAATTTAATGTAAATTTAATTGTCAACTTTCTTATGCTTTATTAGAAATATGTTGTGCAAGGTATCAATATTTTGGAAATTTTGTAAGGAACATTTTGGCGTTCCTTTTTTGTGCAAATTTAGTAATAAGATAGTTATTGTATTTAATAGAATTTTGTAAGTAATTGGGTAATTTAAATCTTCTTTTTGATTGGTCAAAACCTTCGGGGTCCACAAAAATAATTGATGGTGTTGGCATGTTGCCATGCAACCGTCAACAAATATGATAAATTTGGTTGTGAAATAAAGTTAGTGGTAAGAAATCCTTTGAGTAGAGAGCACGTTCATTTTGCAACAAATTTGTGTTTGTTTGTTTAGAATAAATAAAGAATTTCAACGTTTATCTACGAGTTAAAAGTGTTTCTTCCGTCTATGTACGTTAATTAGTAAACATTTGCATAAAATTCCAATTTTTGCGAAGACCCCGTGGGGCGTGGCTTGTTCATTTGTTATCCGAGCTTCGTATGTTTGTAAAAGCATCGTTCGTGTGTGAATTGTTTGTAAATTTGACAAGTGGAAAGAACGTTAATGTCAAATGTAAAAACTTTATAATCTGCACGAAATAATAAAAAAATTTAAACATCTATTAAGAAATAAAAGGAAGATCGCCGTAATAGTAAAATGCAATAATAATAAAAACAATTAATTACAACAATAAGTTTAACTGGGAAGTGTTTGAGGTTAGAATGTTCAACTTCATCGTATCAATTTAACATACAATAACTGGTGTATTAAAATGGGAGAGTGCTATCATGAGATCCATCTACTTACTGTTTCCTCTGATTTTAATACTACCAACAACAATTAACTTCACAAATTTTAAATAACAAAGCCCGGTCAACCTATTGATGCGAGACGTGATAAGTTGTCACATTCTACCATAGTAATTCGCGCCATTCCTGTCTGATTTGAAAATTATGGATGGAGGTGTCATAACCTAGCAAACATTGTCAAAATTAACAAATTAACAATAAACAAATAATTAAACATTTAAACTCATTTCAAACACACTTAAACTATTCTAACAACATCCGATTATTGTTTATAAAACATTTCTCCATGATCTATGCACATTAATATACGAACATAAGGCAATTTCTATTCGTACAAGGCCAATTGACAAATAAACATAAATAATTTAATTTTAATTTAATTTCACAATTTACATTTATATAACAGAAATTGTCAAAATCTGCTTAAGGCACATATATTTAAACAAATACAACGTTGTTGCTATGGGAAATACGATGAAAATCATCTATATCACCTGTACTAACTTTGTACATACACAAATAGCTAGTTCTAAACATTAATAATATGTATTTCATACAATTCTTTATCGGTGAAAATCATGGTTTTAGGCAATTAAACAAATAAATAAACCCTTATTGCTTATAAAATTACAACCCAGAGTTGCCTTTTATGCTAATTCAATGGCACTGAATATAATAAACAACCAACTAAACACATTAATGTGCTAAAATCCACACAATTTATCTTAACTGTCAAATCAAAGGTAATTATACTAATATTGTTGTAATTACAGCTCAAGACTCAAGGAAAATTGTTGCAAGGCATGTAAACAACGTCTATATCGCAGCTACATTGCTAAAATTCGTGTTAATTAATGCAAAACTTACAATTCCCATATTATCAGATCCCGAAGACTGATCGGAAAGTACAAAGCATAAACTCGTTTGAAAATTTGTGTGTGTAAACGACTCACTTCCATACAGGAAAGCCACATATAGCTTCTATGCTTTATATTTTATTAGAATTTAGTTATTTTATTGGGTGTAACACAACAATATATATAAATTATACCACTACTGAATATTGCAGTATTATACCAATGGATTTAGCAAACATGTATGCACTACATTTTCAGACCGAATGCGGAAATGTCATCATACGGTGTAATTACTTTTTAAATTTCTTTCATCGTCGAGAACCGGTGGTGGTGTATTAATGGTAATCCTTCACTTCAAAGTACGTGGTCGCCATATTGATAGAAGCCGCTTTAATCCGTACAGGACATTCAGCAGGATAATATTACATTGATTAAAGGCAATAGCTTGACGTTAATTTATTGTGCAAAAAAACCAAGAGAAATGCCTGTATAAAGCTTTTACGAACATGGAATCACGAGACTGCATACGGTTCGTTTAAAAAAGCAGAATCATTGGAAAAGTTGAAAAAATCAGGAATAACAGGGAAACCCGGGTATAATATTTTCTAATAAAGCTGGGATTAAACTGTAAAATTTATACCTTCACATTTGCACAGAGCAATTCGAAGTGTAAGTAATAAAAATATCATTGCAGATCGACAAACACAATCAAATTTAGAACCCAAATGTCCCGTTAAAAATACATTGGCTGTGGGCCATTCTCACTGCACCATAGAATTAAGCAAATATAGACGGACGCAATAAAACTAAATACCGAGGGTAATAATATTAAAAGTTAACATTCAAATAATTTTTCTCGCGATAAGTTGATCCTGTCCACTCTTACTTTAATAGTTTCCTAAATCCAGTTTAACTGTACTGAAGGTTTATTTTCGCAACTACCTTTAACTAACTACGTTGTAGGTACCTTTGAAAAGTTTTCTTTACCTAAGTCAACTAACGTAATTTACCTGAAGCTAATTAACGCAAGTTCTGCGTCACATTTGAAGTTTATTATTAATGAACGTGACAACTTAACGAAGTCAAAGTGTTTCATTTATTAATTTTTAATACACGCGACGTCAAAAGTGTCGTCAAGGCTTCGAAATCACTAAGCAATATTAATCTTTTGAATTCTTACCCCCCATTTTCACAGCATAATTAAATATTGTTAAGCTTAAAGCTTTCTGTATAAATTGTGCTAAACTAACTGAAAATGTGAAATAATGGCAGACAAGTAATTGCCATTTAGCTCAGTTTTGTACAAAACATTTTTATACATAAAATCGAATGGATACAATAAAGTTTCTCATAAAGCTGTAGCCAATTTAAACGCTGTGGATTTTATAACATTAATTATGTGCATGTTACAAGTGGATTCGTTGTTCATGAAATCCAGTTGGGCGAAGAAAAAAACAATAAAACATTGCTTTCGATGTAGCGTAAAATTTATTCGTATAGAAATAGTCGGCAATAAAATGCTGTGTAACACAAAGCAATGTTTTTAATGCGTAAAGCTTGTCTTGGTTAAGCATTCAATAGTACGGTAGTACTTAATATATTTTAATATATTTAGTAATTTATAAACACAGCCCTTCTTCTTCGAGTGCTTTATCTCTTACGAGACGTACCGATTCTCTCACATGTTTGTGTCGCGCGTTTAAAGTGCCGCAGACATAAAGGACCTACAGCTTAACGTGGGCCCCGAACCACGTGAAGTGTAAACACTTCTACTCCAGAAAAGATTTACTAGGCAGAATACCTCGCTGGTTTGCCATGATCTTGGGAGGGAGAAACGGCTTAAAAATCCGATGTTCCGGTACTGGAAATTGAACCCGGTATCTTCAGCGTAGAAGTCTAACGCGCTAACCTCTAGTCCACGGCCGCCTCTGACCGTGTCTTACCGTTAAATACTAGCTCTAGTCTCATAGTCTTTAGATTAATTTAAAATTGTATTGTGTATTCTGTAGCTGCTACACCTAAACCTTAAATTCAATTAAGTATGTTTTAGTATTGATACATTTATAAGAAATCTATAGTCCGTCTCGGATTAACTACATTTTACTAAATGAATGAATGGTACAAGGGCGTATCCAGCTCCAAACGGTTGGGGGGGGGGTGAGCAGCTTTCTGAAACTAACTTTTTTCATGGAGGAAGGGGTTCATGGGGAGAGGGATAAGCAATAGTACACAATCACAAAAGAAAAACACTAATTATTAATAAAA
This sequence comes from Limonius californicus, assembly GCA_014611495.1. NCBI lineage: Eukaryota > Metazoa > Arthropoda > Insecta > Coleoptera > Elateridae > Limonius > Limonius californicus. The sequence continues at coordinate 27,810 of JABXWE010003242.1, read as the reverse complement.
TTAATTTTTGAATAGTAGTTTGCGAAGATTAGTTGCTAATTTTCTAACTACAGCTTCCACTAATCGTTCCTTGTTTGCGAAAACCCATTGACGATGAATTCTTAGCATGGCTAACCCATTCAACCTATTTTCACCAATAGTGCTTCTAAGCCATGTTGACATTCCAACAAGCAACCTATTAATTAATTTTTAATAAATTTTTGTTTATATACTCAGAGACATGGAAATCGCAACACCAAGAAGGGGTAGGAATTTTTTGACCAAACGTAGTAAAAACGTTTAACTACTCAAAGGTAGCAATTGATTAAAATTTTAAAGAAAAAGAACGAAATATAAACATAATTTTTATTAATAATGGGTTGGTCCCTCCCTCGATTTCCTCTTGAGGTATTGTGTTCCAAGCAACTTGTAATTCGTGCGGTAGAGTTTGCAGCCTCTGCGGAGGATGCAGCAAGTTCCTTAGTCTTTTCCCCATAATGTCCCAAACATGCTCGATGAGCGAAAGATCGAGAGATCGGTGTGGTCATAGCAAGAGATTGACATTATCCTCTGCAAATCGGTCCATAGAACATCTTACAATATGGCTGGAAAAGTGGGTCTTTCAACTACTGAAGAAATGGAAGAATATGGGGTTCCACCATCTCATCCACATATCGCTGGGCGTTCATATTGCCTCGGATGAATAAAAATCGGGACCTACTTCTAAAACTTATAGCAGCCCATACCATAATCCCCACAGTTTGGTACATATGCCTCGCAACAGTTAATTCAACATCGAGACGTTCCCCACGTGTTCGTCTGACCCTCAAACGGCCATCATGCATCCCCAAACAGAATCGGGATTTATCACTGCACACCACCCTATGCCATTCTAGATTCCAGTCTAGTCGCAACCTACACCACTCCAAACGTTGCTGTCGGTGTTGAGCCGTTAGTGGTAACACAAGATGGGGCCGATAGGATTGCAAGCCGAAAGCTCTGATTCTGAACCGTTCGAAGGGTTACAGGTCGACCTTCGTTAGCTAACCATTGATCGGCAATTGATCTGGTACTGGTACTTGTTCTTCTTCGCCCCCCGGTTCCTCTTCTGTGACGTTTCTGACCCTCTCTAGTCCATGCCTGATAGCAGCGCATGATGGTGGATTGATTCCGGTTAAGGCGATTTGCAATTTCTCTGAACGAAAAACCACCTTTGCCCAAACCAACAATACGACCTCTGTCGAATTCGCTTAATTGGCGGTAATTTCCACGTTGGGGCACTCTAGGCATGATCACACCCTCAAAACAAACGATCAGAAGCAAAAACAATAAAAACTGAACAAAATCTCGCAAAACATAAACCTGATAAAATTATAAGAAAAAACTGAAAGAACTCTCTGATAAGTCATTAGCACTTGATCCATATGAATGAAATTTTAATCAATTGCTACCTTTAATAGTTAAACGTTTCTTCCAAGTTTGGTCAAAACATTCCTACCCCTTGGTGTTGTGATTTCCATGTCACTGAGTATATTTTTTCTGTTTTATTTAAAAATTTTCCCACCTTGGAAGGGGGGGCCACCGCTGCCCCCCCTTGAATTAGCTCTTGGAATGGTATCAATTCATTTCAATTTCTTTCAGAAAAAATCTCGTAACCCTCATATTCAATCATTTCAGGAAATACATTACGTCGTGTTGCCGTCACATTCAATACATAAAGTTTAAATTTTGCATCATTTTCTTCTGCGACCTAACCTGCAAGAATATCGCGCTGTATATTTTCAACGTGTTTGTGCAGAAGTCGTCAATATTACAATAGTACTTGTTTTTGAACTCTCTTTCTTTATGTTCTCATTTTGTACTGCGAGCTTACTCAAAAATAAATATTGTTGGGGAATTATTATTTTTATTTGTTTACGGCTCTACTTCCCATGAAAGGGTTTGGCCTGCAAGGCGGAAGGTCAGAGCCCCCGTATTCTTACTATCACACCCGGTTGTCGCGTGACAAATTAATGACACGTGGTGATGTGGTACCCATTACGCATTAGAGTACCCCATTATTACCCATTGTTCATTCGAATGCAGGTACGCAATGATTTAAAGTGACTGGGTAGGCCGCCCGCCAGCCATCGACTCGGGGGATTGAACTCTCGACCTTCCACACCGGAACCCAGTACTCTAAACACTGGACCATACTGGCGCTCATTTGTTGTGGAATACCACCCTTAAATAATTAATAATTGTTAACAGCTCCGTATATGCTTTGGCGCAACGTTGGGCGCCAAAAATCATTGTTATGGTATGCCCCATCACAAATAACATTATAATTTGTAGTTATTGTCCACGTTCTTAGACCTAAAAATATTTCTTTGATGCAGTAATCCTTCATTGAATAAATTGCTGTTGATTAAAGAAATTAATTCAAAAGTGCTTTTGATAAATTGTTAATCAAATCTGGATGATTTCCTCTACTAAATAACTTTACTCTTAATCTCAGGGTTCTTAAGTATAAGCTGTTAAAAACATTTTTTGCTATTTGGCCTTCAACAAAAATACCCAATAAGACATTACAAAAGGTTGAAGCATGGATTTAAAATGAAGCAGTGATACACAAAAAATCAATAAATTTTGCCATCCTATCTGTGTCTCCGTTTGCATTGGTACAAGTAAACAAATTATTACGATCACTTGATACAGTTTAATAAAATTAAATTATTGATTAATGATTATTAAAATCATAACACTTGTAATTCACTCACTTTTTTTCGGATGAACTTACAAATTTTGAAGTTGGCACTGCTTGCTGTTAAAATCGTTAGTAACGTCGCTGCGTATTTTCATACTGACCTAGTACTGGAACTTGTCCTCTGCAGAATCCTTTGAAAAACCGAAATTAGGAGCAAACTTCTTGCTGACAGGTAAGTAAGAACTTCGAATATATTATTTGTTGTCAAGGTATTGCCAAAATTGTACTATAATGTTTTTCTATCGGTACACCGCTGAAATTCTGATTCATAACCTCCAATCGAAAATTGCAAATCACTATTAATTTCTAAATTTCTCGTCTTTCAAATGTATTTTAGTTCTTTATAGACGTTCCTTCTTTAAATTCACCTTAGTTGTTTATTAGTTTGGTTAAGGTTGAGGTTAAATTATTTAAACGTAGGAAACTTTTCTTGCAGTAATACAATTTTGACGTTCCTCGCTTTGTTGACATTAACTAACGTCACTTGTAGCCACAACGGAAAAAGAAATACTGTCGAAAAACAAACGACGGTCAACCGACGCCAAATACGCAGAATTCTAATTCAAATCTTGTGGAGAAGTTTTTATGGAAATATTCTCGGCCACATGAATGATTTAGAAGCAGCGTTGAATCACAAATAACTTCTATACTAGGATTTACTTGAATAAATAATTATAATTAATGCAGTATTATAACATTTTAACAAACACTTGGGCGAATGTGCCGTTTACTTTGGAGATTACAAACATCTAGCAAACAAATTGAAAAGGCAAGGCCACAACTAATCAGAAAACAGATTACAATTAAAAAACCTTAGTTAATTCAAAAGTTTGCAAATAAGTTTCCTATATTTGAAATCACAACAAATCTTATTTGAAATTACTGTTCTACAAGAACATACACACAATTTGATACTCTACAGTCTACATAATTATAATATAAAGCTTAATAAACTAACAAATATTTACATTTATTAAAATTACGTATTATTGTTAAAATAAATTAAATGGATTAATAAATTTTATTTAAATGTGTTTTAACGCATTCTAGTTCAATTAATTATTACAAGACGCCATATAGAGAAGCCCAAATTTACATAAAACACATATTCGTCTACATGTGTAGATTATGTGTTACATACATACTAAAACAAGACAGATTAAAAAAATCACAAATAGGCAAAGCAAAATCTTCAAAGGCGACTACATTGACGAATACAACTCAACAGAGAACTAAGGTCTTGAAGAAATACTGTTATGTGTATTTTCCGCATTAGCATCCCGTCGTACTGGAAGGTGTATTTGGTTGCATACGGTTTCTTTTTGCCGCCAATCTTATTTCGAACTTTTTAAGTTCCTTTACTTTTAGGGAATTTGGGGAAGATTCTCTGAGGTTGTAGGTGAATTTTAAATTGGGTGGCTGTCAGAAGGGACTTCCTGTTGAGTGATTAGTCGTGCAAGTTGTGGGTTGCTGGTAGAAGTGTGGAAGGTGATCTAAGTTCTACAAGACAATTTAGTTAGTTTTCTGCGTATTATTTTGGTGTTTTGCTAAATTCTCATTGAATGTAGCCCAGATTAATTGAACACTTAACCAGAAAATTGATACGTTACCCACCGCATGCTATGTGGATTCTCGTGGGTCCGTTTTCCGACCAACCATCCTGTCGCGTTCACCTGTAGCTTTCGGTCTCTACGTGCTGTACGAAGTTGGAGACCATCAGCCACCGAAGGGAAGGTTCGAGCTTCCGGGGCACTTCTGAATACGCGTCAAAAGGTGCCTACATGAGCTGCTAGTCAGAAAGCTCCAGGAACAACCCAGCGGACGACAAAAGGTCTGATTTCCAAATTTTCTTTGTTCTCTATCTTCGTGCGACCGTTTGAACGGAGCGCCGATGCCCGTTAAATCCAGCTAGGCATGTTCCAGACTCAACGGGGAACATTATTATGTATTGGCGACTGATCACTTACCTTCAGTAGGTGCATCCAGCTTTATTTTCACCTGTTTTGTAGCTGAATTCTGATATTAGATTAATTTCATGCTACACACAATTGGTAAACAAACCTGTTGCGGGGGGGGGAGGTTACGCCGGCTAAATTACTTTCTAAGTTATACTATACTTCCTTTGCCTGGGAACTTTTCCTAAAGTCTAGTTTTCCTGAATTATTTTGACCTGTTGTCTAAATCATATAAAATAATATTGTAATTCACTTCCGCAGGTTGTATTTTCTGTATTTACCAAAATATTCTCTTGACTAATTGAGTCAGTTATAAATTATGGCCGTATCTCAATTTTGGGTTGCTATGCAGCTCAACTGATATTTACTGTGGTGTCACAGAATTTTGCGTCATTCATTAAGTTGGGTTAGAAAGTGAGTTTACCATTTGGTTATTTATTGCTACCTACTATTTGTCATACAGGACAGTATTCACTTACATTTTACTTTACATCAAACAATCAACAATCTGTTTTTAATAATTTATTCCAGAGATTTACTTTAATAATAATAGTTAATCATAATAAAATAAAAAATAGTAGAAGAAACGATTCTAAACTTGATTAAACAATTAGGGACAAGATAACACAACAGTACATATGAGTGAGTTCAAGAAAATAGAACCGCAGAAAAATAAAATAAATGTATATAAATCATTAAGACATTTAAATAAAAATACAGAAAAAAGGATGATACATTTTAAAAAAGGTTTTTGATATTTTGCTGCTAGTTCTAAGCCCAACGACATATAAAGAATAGTTTTAAAAATAATTATTGAATTTATATTCCCCGAATTCTGCGAAGTTTGTTAGCGGAATTGTCTTTGTTGAATTTCCCGAAAACCTGTTGTTAATTTAGTTTGACATTTTTTTTGCTTCGTTTAAATTCCGTACCTTTTGGTACTCATTAAATAGAATTAACGGTTTGTATTTTAGTTCTGTAATAGAGGGCGTGTAATTGTCCTACGTTGTTAGGTAGCTGTTGATTTTCAACGTAATCGCTAGTCAGCGTATTCGTTATCCTTTTTAATATCCACCTCTAGCTAACACTTGTACCCCTAGAAGGGATTCTTTTATTCAGTTTTTTCCTAAAAAAATTAGTAGTGTCAATTTATGACAAAAGTTATAACCAAGGGAATCACTGGAAAAACGAAGGAGAAACTGCGGTACTTTTTACAAAATATCAATTTTCTAAAGAGAACACACAAATTTCTAAATTTCACCAAGGTTGATATAATAATAAATAATATATGAAACCATGTACTTGTACTACGTAATTAAATGATATTGTAATCGTAATAGCCCCGCACTGTAATGTCAGTATAGTAATAATCCATATCTCACCCTTTACTTACTATCAGGTAATTGTACTCGAGGTTATAGAGAGTGTACCTGGAGGTGAAGTTTGGTTTCCCACGACCAACACATACTAACAATGTTGTTGACTACAGCATATTTTGCTATGTAAGGTAGTTCATATACGTTTTCAGAAGAGCAAATTGAATCTTTCTAAAAATGTTCCCAACAATCACTGTAGCATAAGATCAAAATATGTACAGTTACAATATAGTTTTTTTTACAATCTATAGATTCTCTGTTTCCCGTATCGTTTACTGTTTTGGCAGTTCGATATCGGTATGAAATATTGCACAGCTGGAAGTTCATGTGACGTTTAATCGAAGTGCCCAAAAATGAAAGCTGGCAACTGCTATTCAAGCAAATGCTCCAACCAATTCTGTTGGTAGTGAGCATGGACAATAGACGCATCCCTGCTGGGAGTAATTTCCTTGATATGTTTGTCGTCGAACTCATGTGAGCACTATCCGTTTGATGGGAGGCCTTTCAGTTGCCTGAAATTTCGTAAAGTAAAACGATCGCACAAAGCGAGCAACATAGCATCAAAAAGCACAACCCAGATAATGTGGTTACATAAGGACTGACTGGAATTTCAATTTACGCGGATTTAATAAGGTTGTAAATCTGTGTGTGGATGTGTGTGTCTGCTTACGCGTGTGCGGGTGGGCGGCTTAAAGCTTCAAAGCTCTGCTATGTGTCTGTAACCCTTCCGTAGATGTCATTCGCTTTACCGGATTATTCCATTAGTCAAATCAGGGAATAATCACTCGTAGCATAACACTCAAGTATTCAGCCGGAATTCATTTTCATCTATTTTTATTGTATTGTTAGGTACTGAAAAGCAGAAAAGTGTTCTGGTGTCATGTAACAGACTGATAACACGGCAGTAGTTAAACAGAGGATAATATTAAAAATTCATTGGCTTCTTAGTCAACTAAACCCGATACGTTTAAGAATACAGTTGCTTCAGAATACTCAATAGAAACAACCATTAGACGAACTAGGAAAGGTTAGGAAAAATTTGTTTTAGAGGAAGAAATAGTTTAATATAAAGACGACAGTACTATTCTTGGCAGAAGTAATGTATGTGAATTCAAAGCATTTCAAGATCCATACTAAGTTCAAAAATTAATTAACATTGTTGTCTAAATAACTGACATTGTTATATATTAAATAGCGCAAAAGGGATTACTTTTTTTGGGAGAATTGTCAGTTGTATAATGAAATGAATATAATCATAAATATGTTTTAGACTGCAATATGAAAAATGTCTAAGAGCGAAGTATTCAAAATAAACCTTTTTGTGTTATCGCTGATGCGTAATGAAAGATTGAATGTTGATTTTGTTAGGTTGTGTACCGTACATTTCTGATTTCAATTTTACAACGTTGTAATCCATTTTCGACATGGTAGTTAATTAAAATCACTAGGCTAGTCAGTCCCGATTTACAAAGCCTACCCTTCAGAAAATCAATGATACATTAGCATTACAAACAACATCTTTCCAGATCTCAATTTGCCCATTTACTACTATTGTGGTTTTATTTTGATGCTTCTATTTTAGATACAACTTTTCAAGAAAATTTTCATTTTTATTTCGTTCATCTCGTTCAGCGTGTAATATGTCATTATGTATGTGTACGTATTACCCGAGGCTGTTTTGAATGAGGTACCAAGTTAATAGAACCTTCCTAATTCGTTTATTTTACTACCACATAAATTTACTACCTAAATTCGATCAATTAAGTATTAAATTTTTATCGGCTTCCAAGGAAACGCACTAGCCCGCTTATTTGTAATGAGTTGTAGCGTCCAATAAGAAAATTAAATCAAGTAATACGTTCAGTTCGTGCAATTCGGTTTTGTTTATTTTGTTTCGATTTTGTTCTTGACTTCTTATTATATACAGATTTAGTTTGTAATTGCATTATTCGATATTTCTTGTTTACCGACGTCTGAAATTGTATTTTTGAGGCATCATCTCCGCATATCCCAGTGCAACTAAAAACATTAGGTTCGTTTTTAAACAGCTTATCAAAACGTCAACGATTATTTTACAATCATGCTTCGATGACAGTTATTCATTAGCTATCGTGGAGTGAATATTACAATATGCTTTAGTATGATTTACTGTTTGCAACTATTCTTCTTCTTTGATAACCGTCTCTATAGAAATGTTCTTCTTGATGTTTTTAAAACGTTTATCCTCTCCAGCTCACCCTTTGGAGGTCTGTTAGATAGGTATTGGAACTGAAAATCTCTTTTTCAATCGACTATTGGCGGAATACCTGGCATGGAGAGACACGTGCCAAGGTGGTATTCACCTAGATCTCTTCTTCTTCATTTTCTTCTCCCATTATACATTACCGTTTATATTTCTTGGTATCCCTAGCTCAGGTACGTATTTATGCAATGGTCTGTCGTCATTTTCCCGCTGTTTCTTGACGTTATCTTCTTATCTAATTATGGGTCTTCCTCTCTGTTCTTTGCCTGTCGTCTTCGTTTTGATCGTCCGATTCCAAGGCTCATTTGATTCCTCTGAATCTTCTTACAATGCGTGGGTGATTGATCCAGCCGCAAGGACCCTGTTACCAGAGGATAACTGTTTTTAGGTTCGATTTCTAGCAGGGTGTATCGGGTAGCTTCATCCGCCTCTAATACAGGTGGGGTTGACATTTGGGTCTTTAGGTATTAGTGGACCTCTACCTTCCAACCTAAAGCTTTCTTGGTGATATCCTTTTGCTCTCTATAATTGACGCGAAGGATAGTCTAACGACGTCTTTGCCATATTGGCTTCAAATTTATCTCTTAGTCATCCACCTCATGTCTTCTTTGAGGTACTACTGATCAAGGACATCAAGGTCCTGACTACTTCAGCTTCTGGATGTTTCCATCGGAAAGGTATTGAAACTGTAGGTTTCTTCCTCATCCTATTGCCAATTAGATCCTTCTCTGCTAAATGATATTGATCTGGGGCCCTCTTGGCGATGTACCGCAAATGTTTATTTCCTTATTATTGGCACGAGGCATTATATGGCGAGATCGGTCTTTGGAGGCCTTCTTTGTGCTGGTCGTGGAGTTGAGTTTACTTGGTGATATTATCAAAATTTATTTTTGACCCTATTTCTATCGCGAATTCTTCCTCATAGAGATCTTCTCAAGCTAGAATTGAACTGGAATTCTCTTAGTGATGTTCTCCACTTTTATTTGCTTTTTATTATCGACGCAAGACCCCGCCTAGCACGATCAGTCTCTTATGATCTTCTGCTTTTCGGTATCGGAGCTGGGCTCGCTGGACGATATTAAACAAGCTTCCCTATAACTTTAATATTAGCCCATGGTAGCCTTCGTAGTGGTTAAATTATGGCTCTCTTGGTAATATTCTCCATGTTTTTACTTCTACTATTACGTTCAATATCGGTATAGTAGTGTTACAAAATATCTTCACACTATTTTTCGCACACTCTGTATATGAGCGCCCCTACAATTTTAAGGTGAAGCCCAAGTTATCAAAATTATTCATAAAATAAATACGGTCCAGTATGACAAATAGTAGGCAGCAATAAATAGCGAAATGGTAAACTCAAATTTCTGACCCAACTTAATGAATGTCTAAAAGTTCTGTAAATATCAGTTAAGCTGCATAAAACACAAATTAAATACATAAGTGAGTAAACCAAACTTGAGGTAAAACCATAATTTATAGCTGACAAAAAACAGTAGCAATATGAGATTATATGATTTAGACAACAGGTTAAAATAATTCGAGAAAACACGAATTCAGGGAAAATTCTTAGGTGAATGAAGTATGACAAGAAAAGCAATTTAGCGGACGTAACCCTTATCCGAAAATAAATTGATCTAAAAATACAGAAAGCTAAAGTAAGGATAATTAAAGTTCGAATACGAATTTTCGGAAGCTGGTGATATGACTCAAAGTCTGACATTAAGAAGCTGTCTTAATGTCAGACTTTGAGTCATATCACCAGCTTCGATACAACGAATTTTATTCATCAACAAATTAAGATACCAATTGTTTAAATTGCAATTGTCACGTAGCCGTGAAAATAGACACAGTTACAACTGACAGCGGTCTGAAGTTAGTGCAAACAAAAAAGTGTTGTTTATCTAATACAGTGCCGCATGGAATACTGCATAATCTTAAATAAATATTAGAGTGCAGTTACTAAAAACAGGTAGAAAAATACAACTGAGTGCACCTACCAATGGTGTGACCAGTCGCAAAGGCATATTAAAGTTCAAAACGGTAGGAAATATCAAAACGTTAAAAATACAAAATCTACACAGTATTGCCTTCCCCTTGGAGTTTGGTACCTGCCGAGATGGATTTAACGGGCAACGGAGCGCTGCATACGTTCGCCCAACGTACAGATAACAGAAAACTGAGAAAACATCAAACCTTGGTTGTTCGATGGGCTTATTGTCTTCGGACATAGGCTGGTTGTTCGGAAAACAGTCCCACGAAACTCCACATGGCATGCGGCGGGTAATGTATCAGTTTTCTGGTAAAGTGTTTAATTAATCTGGGCTAGACAGACCCAATAAGAATTTAGCAAAACGCCAAAATAAATCGCAGAAAACTAACTAAATTCTCTTGTAGGTAAGGATGATTTAAATAATCCACGCAGCATGAGCAAATCAAAATCTTAAAACACCTCCTACACTTTTACCAGCAACCCACAACTTGCACGGCCAAAAACTCAAGAGGAAGCCCCGTTTGACACCAACACTTCAGGAAATTCCACTAACCTAATTCAAAATCTACCTGCAACTTCAAAACAATCTTCCCAAAATTCCCTAAATTACAGGAACTCAAAAAGTTCAACACAAGGTCGGTGGCAAAAGGAACTGTATGCAACCAAATACACCCATCAGACTGCCGGGATGCTACTGCGACATTTACACATAACAGTAGCGACATAACTTCTAAAGACCATGCTGATACTAGTGCGGATTTATTTTAACAATACTTTTAAAATATCTTCCTTTTCGTATGTTTTGTTGCTACTGACAAGATGTCTTGCTTGTAAGATATTGATTAAGTTGGTTTGATTTGGGGCAGCCTAGAAAACAATATTTGGTCTCTTCTATGATTGCAGACATTCTTGCTTGGAGATATCATCCAAGTTTGTGGTTACTCTAGTACCAACGCAACCCTTGATTAATAAGACTTTTCTCTCAGGGGCTCTCTTGGCACTGTTTAGCAAGTTTATTTTACTTTCTATTACTGCAAGTAAGGCTCGTTTAATTACCTTAACCTCTGTAAACCACTTCCGCTGTGGTGTTGACATGAGTTTCCTTTGTCAACGTGTTTCCACTTTTTTATGTGCGTCCGTTACTTACACACACCTTTTTTAGCTACTTTTGCCTTTGCCACTTTTTTGTGGTAGTACTAGATGGGGCTTCCTCTGTCAATATTCGTATGATGCTACTTCCCCTTTTGACATTTAGACAGGCCCTGGTTATATGTCTTACTTCCGGCGTTGCTAATACAGATTCCACATGGTAATATCCGCCGGGTCCCTGCTACTGTCAGGTGCTTCGCAAATCTGCTGTATAAATTTTCCCAATTACTTATGCTCATTCAGGCTTCACCCGATGTTGTCCTTCAGTTATTCTTTTCTTCTTTATTGCCGATGGTGAGGAGAGAACCCCATGTTGTTCATCTTCGTCCTTTATTAGCGTAGGGCTTGCGTAGGTATAGTGTAGGCCTTTCCTGGAAACTTCCCTCAACCTTTCCATTACATATCTTAGGGTCGATCTCTTCTATGCAGCCACCAAGTCATTTTCTGAGATGCATTATCATGATCACATTTTCGGTAGTTGCATAATCTGAATAGCTCAACAAATGTATCAATCATTTATCAAGATGGCTACTTAAGTTTGAAACAAAAATTTACAATAATTTACTATTGAAACTCAACAAATCTGTTATAATATTGCCAGTCATTAATTATTTCACCGCTATGATTTTAATATCCACCCTCGAGTTTTTTTAGAGTAATAAAAAATAAACTAAAACATTTCCTTTCCATATTGGAGGTACCTGAGTTAATCATTCAAATCTTGTTTTAGAGCCTTTTCTAAAATATTGCCGGTGTAGTTCAATTTAAAACAAAATTCCTCAAATATTTTACCAGGACCCCTAGAAAGCAAATCGACCCTTTTATATAGGTTTCCCATCACACCTTAAATTAGCATAGGTTCCAAACCGTCTCAGTATCGACCCTGCAGTTCTCTTTTAAAAAAACCAAACATTGTTTCGTGCAAGCATATATTTTATCAGAAATATTTGGAATATTTGATAAACATAACACGCAACAAGCGGTTGTTGTACTTTGCGAACGTGGAAATGTTAACATGCGCCAGAAGGCATAAAGCAACATCGCGGGTTGATCTTTATTGAATCCGAAAGCGCACTTTTTCCACTTTCTAGTTCATATGCTCCCTCGGAAAATATGTGCCACAGCTCGCGGCAGCCTTTTTATTTAATGATTTGAAAGAAATTGTTTTACCGCGACACCTTGTTTTTTCACGCGCAATTTAAACCCCTAATGTTATCTAGCGTGCCTTCACTTTTAAAAATAGCCATTTTCCATTGTGGAATTGATTTTCGCGTCGGAATCATGTCGTCGTAGAGTGGGCTTAAAATGAATTGTTAATCGAATGACAGCTTGCCCGTCAGTACGCGCCCTCATGTCCGAATTTGACGAGCTGAGCTCGGAGCTTATGTCCGCTAGAGCTTTCAAGCTCACCTTTGTTTAGGGTCCCATATAAATAAACCATCGGAGGCAATGCCAAATTTCGATTAACACTTAATGGCGCTTTTGATGACGGTGCGCATTTTTTAAAGCGTAGCACTTTCAATTCCCACTTGAATAATTTAAATTTTGTTTGTAGCTGATGCTTCTTTCCCATCGAATGTTTATCTGATAGTTCGGTGTAATTGCAAAGTTTAGCTTTATGTAACCGGTGCGTATATTTTGGCTTTTGTAAGAGCTTTGATTAATTCGCATTTTCTTGTTTAAATTATTAATAGAAGTCTCTCTTCGAAGACTAAATTATAGCATAAAACTCCAGCCTTATCGTCATTAAGTTGTTGTCGTTTAGACAGCATTTACATAACCTGTCGCTTATGCACAAATGGCGCAGAAAAATTAAATTACTGCAGCTGACATCTTTCAAGGCGTTATAGCTTAGTTATTTATACTTTAAAACTATTTTTCTTGCATTCGTTTGGCAATGTTTTGTGGGAACCCGTAATTTCCGCGTCCTACATTTTCGAGATAATTTAAAATCGGACATAAATATGTGAGAAATAAGATGGCGGAGTTAAGATTCAAGTGCCAAATTGCTTCAAGACGCTGCGACGGGACACAATAAAGAAGATCGTTTATCATGTCTATTTTTAAACTGACCTAAAGAATGGGTTAATGAGCAACTTTGGGCTGAGAGATGATTAGTTTGAAAATGTTAAAACAAAGTATCGTCGTGCAACTAACATGTGTAACCATCAATATAAATCTGTAACATTTTACTTAATAAAGACATACAGCATATCTGTTTGTAGTAACAGAACAATTCTCTTTATATACAATACGTCATTTGCGTTTTAATATTACTGATATCTTATCCCTAATTATTGTTTAATCAAGCTTAGAATCTATTCTTAAACTATTATTGTTGGAGTAAGCCTCTGAAATAATTTATTGAACAAAGTTTGGGACCGATATTCTTGTAGTCTGGTTATTTCTGATGGGCATTTCTTCAGATTCCTCAAGACTGAGGCTTGTGTTAAGTTGTTTTCGACAATGTAGTACCTTTTAAAGGTTTTGCCATGATCTGTTTGTGGTTTCTTATCTGCAAACAGACTTGTTTTAAAACATATATAGGCCTACATATGTAAACAAATATGTATTTTGTGGGAATTTGGGTTTTACTGCGCGGAATTTTATAATGCTTAATCGATTATGAGTGTTTTAAGAACACATTTAAATGTATTTTTATTAATCTATTTAATTTAAGTTTAATAAATGTAAATATTTGTTCGCTTATTAAGCATTTAATTACATTCATGCGCGATATCAAAATGCGTGTGTGTCTTCTTGTATTTGTTGTAATTTAAATACAAAACAGTTAGTACCTGTAAAGTTTAAAATTAGTTAAGTTTCTGCAATTGCGATCTGTTTCTTCATTGGTTGCTGAAATTGGAAAATGCACACATCTTCAAGCTAGAAGCGTTGCTCTTTCAATTTTTTCACTAGATATTGTTAATCTCCATAGGAACGACATAATAACAATTGAATTGTTTGGTTGTTTTTTGAGTTAGTAGACTGTTGGCCGTCAGAGCGAAAACAGGCAAGTTCAACTGCACATTAAATGTTTTAATGTTCTGCGATAATTGTGTTTATTTAAGCAAATAAATCCTGTTATAAAGGTATTGTGGTTTAACTTTGTTTCTTAAACCATTTCAGTGTCTGAAATAGTGAATATTTCCATAAGAACTTCTCTATATGATTTGAATTGGAATTCTGCGTGCTGGGCGTAAGATAACCGTCATTTATTTACGACGGTGTTTTTTCGGGATTAGGAATGACATTAATAAATGTCAACAAAGAGCGAAACTTCAAAAGAAAAGTTTCCAACATTTAAAGTATTTAACCGCAACGAAGTTAATTAATAAATAACTAAATTGAATTTAAAGAAAAAACATATACTTGGAATTAAAATAATATCAATTAATGACGAATTCAGAAGATTATAGTGATTGGAATTTTCGATGGGAGTTTTCATGTTTACGAAATTTACCGGTTTAGCAATAAAAGAACATTATAGAACATTTTTGACAACAAATGTATACAACAATAAAAGGGCGAATAAGTTATTCAAAGTTTCTACTTATCTGCCAGCAAGAATATAACTGCGAATTTCGATTTTCAAAGACACGAACCGATTTAAAAGAAAACAGTGCCAACTTCAAGAGAATACAAGTGCAACCAATAAAAGTGGTTCAATTCCAAGTGCTGTGATTTTTGTAATATTTTATTAAAGAACATCATTTGTACAAAATAATTTGTTTATTCATTGCCATTTTGTAATCGTTCACTGGGATTAAGACTAAAGTTATTTGTATGTGGAAATCACCCAAATTCAATTAATAATTTAAAAGAGTAGTTTTTATTTGATCAAAGGAATAGTTTTAAGCGCAACAATGTGGACAATAACAATAAATTATAATAATAATATTTATTTCTGCTTGGAGCGGTTCCCAATAATAACTTTTGGCGCCCAACGCGAGGCCAATTACAAATAATTGTTTTATTTCAACAGAAAATTGGAGGGGTTCTATAGCAATATACTCATCACTATATCCCATTTCTCTTATTTAGCCTTAATTCAGAATTTTTAAAATGTTCTTTATCTTAGTGTTACTCCGTATATCTGTGTTTTTCTGCATTACTCTTTATAGATTTACTCCAATGTCAATCTCCAGCTTACAGTGTTTCGTATTCATCGTATTTTGGTATATCTCTCTTTATATTGACTCCTCATTATCTGCGTCAAATTATCTAATTATATTTCACCCAAAATTTAAACTTTGATATCTTTCGTTCCCAAGAAAATATACACTAAAATTAATAGTATATTGTCACCAAGTGGACTTAAATTTGGCTGTAATATATTTACTTATTTGTTTACTAGTAAGTATAAGTATTATAGAGGCTCAAGTTCTATTCCAGATACGTCACTGTTATTGATTGCATTATAATACACGTATCTGTATCGTGACAACATTTTAAAACCTAAACTTGCGTTTAAATAGCTTGTATCCAGCAGATATTTGTAATGGAGTGCAGAATATTTCTCATTTTTTGAACAAAAACTAGAACTAATTAAATGCAACCCGTATATTTATTTAGTTTGTCTTAAAAGCTGCAAAATTGGATTGTTATATAAATTATTCTGTTACGTCCATCATGGATTGTTTCAGTTGGAATATGGAATCATTTTAAATTGTTAACAGGCGTTGCATTTGATATATCGACTTGGCGCATCTCGCTTTAGGAGTGCATTTAGCTGCCGACTTCTATTACGTGCAGCATATTCTGCCGACAAAACATTTACATGGAATTTATGCATGGAACTTCAGTAAATGGTATTATGCCGGACTATTTCATTTGAATTAAAATGGGAACAACTTTCAATGTTACTGTAGGGATAGCTTCCCGTTGAAATAAACTGTAGAGGGTTGATCCTGAAAAGTGTTACGATATAGAAGTTTTTTTTTTATTCTAAAACGCATGTGAAAACTTTCTGGCGTTAACCATTCATCTTAATGTGCGAAATTGAATAAAATCAAATGAAAGTGATGACAATTTACGTTGACTGATTAAATCGCTGATTCATTGAGTGCTTTTCTAAGAAGCAAAGTTTAATTTTGAATGGAGCAACGATAAATACATAAACATTCATTAGACTTTATTAATTTCCATTTTATCATCGAATGCCCAATATCCCATATTAATGAGGTTTCATTTTTTCAGAGTTTAATTCTTCCTTTCAGCAAAGTAGAGGCAGAATGGGGTCTTTTCGTGAAAACTCATTTTACTTAATAACGCAACGGAGTGAAAATTCGATGGATATCTTGATTATAATGAATTCGACTCCGTAATTAGAACTCAAACACAAAAGTGATTCGAAATGTCAGCATTTCCCCACAGTTCGCAAATTCAGACCCTTCGAGAGCTTTTTATTAATGAATCTGTTATAAATGCCGGTGAACAATTTACCCATGATTTATTTTGCTGTCTGAAATGAATATCAACTGCTGATGGAAATTTTCCAGAAGAAAGTATTTTTAGGAAAATCCGGCTTTTTATTGATCGCGCTAATACGAGTGGAAACGGCGTAAAAGAAAATTAATTTTCACAAATGCTACGGTTTTATTTTTGTTGTTCAAATTTTGATAAGAATACTGAAATTATTTTTTACTTGTAATCTTGAAACGTATAAGCCTGCCCGTTAGCAAGATTATTCGTGGAGAGCAAATTAACGCTGCAACCAAAGTAATTAATGTTTGGTAGTTCTTTTAATTGAGAGCGTGCGCGAGATTTGAAGCGATTTTACTGGAAACAATACAATCTTGTTATTTGTTTTCGTTTGCATTAAATATATTTCCAGAATCATATCATAAGTAACACAAATTAAAAAAAAAAGAAATATATTAAAGTAGCTTAAACTTTGAAAATAGTAGAAGGAAACATCTGAGGATAAATATAAATAGAAATATAGTAAAAATTTTATTATTTTGAGATTTTTCATTCGAATATTGCTGAATAAGCTGGCTCCATTGACTGATTCTTATACAAACTATATCATCTCCTATTAAATTAAGTTTTGATTATTTAAAAATTACCACCTTTAAATAGGCTTTAACTAAGAACATATTACCACTTTTTAATTTACACATTATCATCGATCATTGAAACTCTAATTACAATCCAGTTTGGATAGGCCACTGATTACATGTTTGTTCTAATTTGAATTTAAGCTGTGAAAATTGAAATACTGAAATGTCTGTTTATAGGGGAGTGCTAGTTGTTTTGGTGTGGCAACTGCAATTATTAAGAAAAATCAATGCAATTGTATTTATTAAAAACTGTTAATCCGACATATACCGATTGGCGGTTTTACGTGCGAACATAGCACATGCGAAAACAATTTAACGTTCACGAACCTTCATAAATGTAGGATATTTTTATTAACAACGAAAGCATGATTGTGTGCATATGCAAAGACTCTAGACATGAGTTCGTTTTAATATCTAAATAAATCAGTAAATGACTTTGTGCTTCAAAATTTAACGTATTCAAGACATCAGAATTAAAATCAGATTGATCGTGGATATAATTTAATTTAACAGCATGCAAGCATGAAAGTATTTTTTATTTTGCTTTAGAAATACCTATTACAATAGCTAGTAGGGGTGATTCACGGAAACCAATACGGGGGGGGGGGGAATCTTCCTAGTTGTGTACAGGGTAGGTTAAAATTAACGGGCGTCACCTCCCAAATCACAACTGATCGCAGGTTCTCGTGGAAGGCCGAGAATCTAGCAGCTTACGGGAGTCGCACTCACCATTATTGTGCCTCCTCCTGTATGTAAAGCTTGCAAAATGCACATAAAGGTAAAAAAATACACAAAAATAAAAGATATGATAAATTTCACGACAAATATAATTCTACTTGTTTTAAATTACTGACACATGATACAAAACATATTACGATTACATTGAAAATGGTAATATTTGTGGTTAATTAATACAAATGTAATTGAACGTTCAAACCGAGATTCGCCGTCCCTAGCTTACGGCATTTAATTTCTTAAAACAAATCTACGCAGCCAGTGGCGTCTGAGTTTACAAAATAATACACTCTGTGATTACTCTTTACAGTTAACAGAAAAAAGATAATGACAATTGGCGACTGAAGGTCGTTTCTTGTAGCATAAAAAAAGATTCAACACCTGAAACTGGCGAATGAAACTCGAAACAAGTTTCACGACATGATTAACAATTTTTCCTACTTTAGGTTTGTTCGGTAAGGAGTCGGGAGACGCACAACTAGGGTGTTCCTGAAATCTTCGGGCAGCAAGAAAATTCGCAGGCACGCTGCTGAAGAGTGGATCGAATGGAGACAACACCACGGGCCGGGGCTTTCATTAACGGCGCTTCAGCTGCTCAACTCGGGATTGGAAGCTTTATTCCGACACAAGCCGAAATAACAATTCCACTGAATTGTCTTTGCAAAAAGCTGACACTCTGCTAATATTTTTAATCCGACACAAGTCGAAGATTCTTTTGCTTAAGGCAAAAAACGAAACGATAACTCAATTAGCAGAAGAGCTGCTACACAACCTAGTATCTCAAAAAGAAAGTACGTCAGTTCACTCCCAAGTCCTAGCGTCCACTATTTCCCTTAATTTATCAACGGTCCCCGAGATGGCATCGAGTGACCGGACCGAGCAAAAATTGCGAAATATGGTGCACGAGTTCTGGAACAATTTAACACATACATTCCCAGAAAACGTCCAGGGCCAAGCGCGCAGACAAACATTAATCGGCAGTTCTGCATGATAACAAAGAAAGGTCCACCAAAACTGCATTCGGGAAATAAAATTATAGTAATCGGCTTAAGAGCAGCAATTAAAATACGAGTTTAATTCAGATGAAGCGGCAAAATCAAATGAACATAACATACGTATGATATATGATAAAATAAATTGCAAATAGTTCAGTGCGTGCTAGCTATGAGCACTGCGGCGTTATATTGCTGAAAGTAGCCACGTCATACTACATCGTCGTGTAACTGGTTTGTGAAAGTTTAAAAATATTTGTTATTTATCTCCTCCCAGAAAACTTCAAGAAAACATTGGGCCGATCAATCGTCTTCGAGAAACACCAACCCAAATTCGAATTTTCACAAGATTTTCATTTCAATTTTCATACAGGCACTTCACGAAATACATTGTGAAATCACATACCTAGCCACAAAGATGAAACATCGTTTGAACAATATGTTAAATTAAGTACTTTGTCGTTATTGATTCAAGTGATTTAAACGATTAGTTTAAACCACTGACAATAAATAAAAATATATTTCGTTGTCCACACGCTGCTATAAATATCCAAGTCTCTTTCTTATGCATTTTTGATTGTCGGCCGGCATTCTTGTCGGGCAGTAAAAATCAGCTTCAGGGAAAACAATGTCAAAAAATATAAATTAAACTGAGCTTTAAATTTAACAATTGTTAGGTACGAGTTATTATATTGACTTATAAAATGGCGTGCATTTAATTTGCAACAATCAACCTTTATCAAGAAATTAGTTACTCGTACTCTAGACATTTAACGTAAAATGCGAAAAATTTGCATACCCTTAAAATAAATTGCATCACTAGGAAGCACTATAAATGGTAAGGTATCGGGGCCTCGGTGGAGTAGTGCGGATATGCACTGCCACTCGAGGTCACGCGAAATTCGGTCCGATCGGTCGAGGTATCGAATCCCGACAGGGGCGATCGCATTTCACTTAATTAAGTTTAGGGTGCATGTTGTACGAATGTTTAGTATGTAAGGGACGCCCGCACTCCCCTGAAGTAAAACGAAAGCGATTTCCAGGGGGGACGGTAGTATGAATGAATGTGTTATGTTCATCTGATTGTGCCGCTCCATCTGGATTAGAGCAATATTTTAATTGCCGCTCCATAGGAATCAAATTTCTATTTTAATTGCCATTTTTATGTTGATTACAATTTTCATGAGTTTCAAAAATTAAATTTAGTGGAAGGCCACTTTCGGAACGTTTGACATGTTTATTAACGGCGGCCAAAAATATTCCTTAGAATCCCTCCGTCAGCAACGCTCAGCCTTACAGATATTGCATCTTAAGAATTTCTCGGAAATCGCATGTGTCGATTATGTTCTAGAACGAATTTGGCTTGGATAAATGTTTTGCGGCGAGGGGGAAATCCAGTAGGCGCTAGACTTTGGAAACAGATCGACGTATGTTCTGATAAAGGGTTTCTTCGCGGCTCATCTGCTAATTGAGTTTTACCGTACCGTATTTCTACGTTGGACAAAAGAATCTGGATTGAATCGGATTATATATACATATTAGCAGTGTTAGCTTTGGTGCAGAACAATCCAGTGTAATTGTTCTTTCGATTTATTCGGATACAAGCGAATTAAACCCGTGGAAGTGTGCTTGGAGCGGTGTTTCTTTACTCGTCTGAACCCCGTTGGAAGCAATCTAATCTCCAGGGGCTAAGCAGCGAATATATCGTTCCTAAGTTTCCCGAAGGTCATCGTCTACCTTTTTTTCCTCCTCTTGAACGTTCAATTTAACCGTTTGTAGTAGTGAACTATAATATCACCATTTGCTGTCTTTTTTCGTATTGTCATTTATTCTCAAAAGGTTAATTATATGTGTTTTGAAATTTATTACATCTTTAAGCTGCTAGCTTCTCGGCCTTCCACGAGAACCTGCTATCAGGTGTGATTTAGAAGGTGGTCCCCTTTAATGTCGACATACCCTGTACACCACTTAAAAGATTTCCTCCCGTAAGCAATTTCCGTGAACCTCCCCTACTCCTTTGAGGTAAGCTGTAGGCCTTTTTCCCCCTATCCGGTTGCGGGTCGATGAAAAAGCTCGTTTGGCCCGTAGCAAATGAGAAAATAAAAAAATGGTAAGGTAATGATATTCTCCTGAAATCTGGAAACGGAAATTAGGCATTTTTTCCATTTATTTGTTCTATTACGCATATTGTGGTTGTGGCATATATATAAATCTATTTAACTTTGTAAAGCCGAAAAGCGTATTTGTATTATAAAATAATAAATGCTCAGCTTACTAGATTATTTTTTGCCACACGTTCATAAAGTATTCAGTATAATAAAGGACAATATTCAGCTTTTTTCCATGGTAGGGAGAATATCCAACTTCAGTGTACTAACTTCAAAGAAGCTTATAGACGTTTTGATAAGATAAAACGTGCATTTCATACTGTAACATATACTTTTCTTCGGGTTACTTTATAACCTCAGAACTCCTTGTCTTTAAGGGCTTAAAATTTAAAAACACGGAACTTTCGCGCAGGAGATTCGTGCGTGGTGAGTCGTTGCTAAAATTTCAGAGCAAAAAATTGTAAGAAAGGAACTAAATTTTAACCTCTTAGAATTATTTAATTTATTAGTTAGTCGATATTTCACTCGCTTAACTACGTATGAACAAAATATACTTAACTACAAAACAAATTCTTTAGTGTTTCAGAACCAAAATTTTCCACTTTTAAGCAGTTAAGTTTACTAAAAATAAAAATAAAGGACGAAATTCGCCTGAAATTTCCCACCTCTAAGGGAGCAAGTAACTCATTCTCTGAAAAGGCTAGTATCTTATTATGAAATTGGTACCAGCCGTGGTAACAAAATGAAGAAAATCTGCGCACCTGTCATCTCCCTTGCCTGCTCACGTTTAATATTAATGCGAAATTAGCTCTGTACTCCCTTAAGTCTACCTCTTAAACCTATTAGCGTGAAAGACCGTAGCACAGCTATTATGGAGAATATTAGGTTTAAGAGCTCGTGCGCAAGTGACACAAAATAAACTATTTCTTACATCGGTTCGGTGGATGTAAAACGAAGGGGAGGAATACGAATAGGGAAAAACTCGAATCCAATTAAAGAGTAAAAATTTCCGTTTTGGTTTCGCCAACGCAAATATAAATAGGGAACACAAAGAGCTTTCGTTTGCCTTTTGGATAAAAATAACGGGGTCGAGTACTCTCCGTTAATTTAACTTTAAGATCGTACAAATTAAACTGACTCTCGACTTTTTATATTCAACATTTAGACGCGATAATAGCTCTCCTCCGAGTTGATCAACGCCTTGAATTATTTGCATCGCTGGCTTCAGCAAACAATCTTGAGACGTAATTATGTAACTCTCGAACGCTCCCTTTTCTAACATCATTATTTTAGCTAGAATCTACTTTTATATCACATTCACCTGCTACAATGTAGTTTTAAACTATACCAAGTACAAATACCTCCGAGGGCGTTAATGTTAATAATTTTATGATATTAATATTACGATACGAACAACAAACTTTGCGACTCATGCTTGGAAAACGTAGATACCTTTTACGCCATATCACGGCTACTAATATGATGACATGTAAAAACCGATAGATCTGTCCTCATGTATTGAATCAAACAAAATATATTTGTTGTTAAAATTATAGTCATACTTCGTTTTTTATATTGCCAAAAAAGGTTGATAGCACACATTTTAAAAACGTGACCACCCGTTATATTTTGTTTCGATTATACAACTGATTTATAATAATAATAATAATACAAGGTGATTCTAAACATCTCCAAAAAATTTTAATCACGTAGAGTTGAGGTTATTTAACCGGTAAATCATCTCTTTTTAAAATTCGGTACCGTTACGGAAATATGGGTCTTCAAATGTGTTTACGTCAATTCACTAAAATGTAAATAAATTATTAGTTTCTTTGCCGATTGTCAAAATCTTCATTGATTTGGAAAGCTAACAATCCAAGCTTAACTTCCAGCTAAGAAAAATATACAATTAATTGTGAAAAGTGGATGAAATTCACCCAGAAGTAAAAAGTTGGTTTAAAAATGAACTTGAAAACGAGATTGTTAACCTAAGTTTTTTGCAGCTTCTGAACTAGTACCTATTCTATTTTCCAAAACTATGGATAATTACAATTTTTTTCGAAAATATAATATTTAATGAGTTATCAAATAAAATTCCGAACAGAAATAGCAATTTAGGTACATACACCTACATTCCAAATTATAAACCAAAGTTTTCATTTCTTGATTAGTTCTCATCCACTTTTTATATTCAATAGTACATTTTGTCGACTGGAAATTAATCTTGGACTATTTAGCTTTCAAAATCAACACAGTTTATTGAAACGGCAAAAGAAAAAAAAGTTATTTATATTTGACTGAATTGATGTAAAAATGCTTGAAGTCCACTTCGAAAGGGGTCAAATTAAAAAAAAATAGTAGGTGATTTAGGGATTTATTGCACATGCTTTGAATCACCGTGTATAATACTGCACCACAATATCATGGGCAACATCAACAAAAACACTTCGTAAGCCTTCTCACTAATATGTGCCACTATTTACAATGCAATTGACTACAGTGTGGTAGGAACATTATAAACTACATCATCACTTGCTGATTTACAATGAATATATGTTACCACTTGCGTTTAAAAAATACATTCGCTCTTTATGTTCCAACTGTGACTTTGTTGTATTAATCATATTATCTATTACCTTCATCAGTATATTCGAAATATACGGCCATCATCTAATTTGGCGTATCTTGGTGGCCATGGTCAGATATTTATCATGACTGATTTCCAATAATACTTTCTTTTGACATACGTGAACTTAAAAGTACAGGTAATTATGTGAAAAATGCAGTCACCATTTCAGACTTATAACTAGAGGACAGAATATATGCAGTCGATTATTGCGGAAATATGTGCATATATACAGTGTGATTGTAAATGATTGAGGACAGTTTGAATTTACCGCCACAAATTTTAGTATATTTCACATGTTGGTTGTGGCTATATCAATATAGGGGCGGGGCTTTTTATAAATACATATTTCATGGTGGCCGTATTTATGATTTCTGCTGGGCATTTTGAACAATTGTTGTAAAATATTGTTAAATTAATTTGGAATATTTTCACTTATTGTTAAGACGAAAATCTAAGTTTGTTGTGCATTAATGTTTTAATTAAAAAGATAAAACTATTGATTAAAATCGTTATTAACAATTAATATATATCCCTATTTCAGACGCCACTGATGAGCAATAAACAGCTGACAGGATTACTGTATTTGCTACCAACATGACAATAAATTCTTATGGCGGTAAATTCAAACTAGCCCCAATCATTTACAATCACACTGTATGCACACTGTATGCACATTATTTTTTAAATATATACAGTAAACTCTGAAAATATGCACTTGCATATGCAATAGCATATGTTCAAAATCGACTTTAAAAACGATTTATGATAAATAGATAAATGTTAAAAAGTTAAAAACAAATATACGCATTAAAATCCACAAATAACAGAACATTTTTAATACATCTTATTCTATTAACAAAATTACAGCAATACAGAATAATTAATTATACTTATAGTTATCACTACAAATCAGCTTATGCTAAATTTTAAATTATGATTCATTATTATGAAAACAACTTAAAACTAAATGTTTTTCAAAAATTTCAAGAAGAAAATTATATCTTCTATCATGTATTTGTAAATTGAAAACGATAGTTCAATATCTACCGACGTGCATGGGGCATGTGCAAATTTTGAAATGATATTAGGATTAAATTTAATTCTTCAACAAATTCGCCATTGAGAATTCTATTTATGTCTTTTAAAACAGCATAATCATGATTCTTTTTCATTCCCGAATTAAATTGTTCCAAAATAATTGCCCCAATTTCACCTCTTACATTTGTAAATGAATCTTCAAACCGGGTTGTCAGCTCCAAAGATTCGTTTAGAGTCATTCCTTGTTTTTCGAAATCTGTTATTGACTTTGACACAAAACTGTAGTTGCCTTTAATGAATACCAGTTGTTGTGCTACTTTTGATGATTTAATTACTTTTTTGCAATTTTTAACTGCAATACTACTCGAATCGTTGATTTCGTGTATGACATTTTTTATCCCTTGGAACTTATCTGCATAAAAACTAGCGGCCTCAACCATGTACCCCATCGGGTAGATATAAAAATTACATTATATGCAGTTTGCATAAAACCCGTTCTCTACTCATAACAATGGTGCTGTATTATTCAGAATGACTGTAGACATATTGGTCTATGGCATAGCGACACTTGCATCTACAAAATACAAAATATTTTTTAAAATTTCACTGTCTTGTGGTGGCCATACTTGATTATCAGGCATGTCATAAATGACATCTTGACTATGAAGACAACTCGAGTTAACACAAATTGTATCTGAAGTATGATTGCCTTCTCTTTATCGCGATGCGAATTGTTTATCAATTATCAAGACTGATTTACTACAGTACCATTCCAAGGATCATATTATATATAAGATAATGGACTCGTCTACTCTGGGAGTAACGTTTCGAATTAGGTGGTTTATGTATTCTTGCGGTATGGTGTCCGAAGAAATCTGAATCTCATTTCTGAGGCGCAATCGATCCATCGTAGAAACAAATAATTGGTTCAACTGTCTCTCTATAATATTCCATACGTACTCGATGGACAAAAGACCAGATGACCTTGCTGGCCATGGCAGAACGATGACATCAGCTTCATGAATAAACCTTGCAGTGACAGCTGCGATATGGGGTATGGCACTAGCATACTGTAAAGTAAGGAGAAAGGCAATGTTGCAGATTTCAAAACATTGCGAATGTAGCTCTGCCTATTTATGTATCTCTCCAAATTCATAAATCCTGGGGTAAGCACTGGTAAATAATGTTGTTAATTCAATAATAGTAATAAAACTGACACTATACCTAAATCTTTAAAAACAAGAGCTATAACATTATTTTTAAAAACTTTCCAAACATACTACATACCTTTGCCCATCATCATAAAATTGTAACCATGTAATAATCTATGTGTATTATCCCCTAAACGTTATTAAAATATATTGATGTTTACTAGGCGTTGCATTTTCAATGTGCCTGCAGTATATCTACAATATATCTTTTGTATGACTCAATCTAACTACATATTGTAGCGTTACGGACCCTGTGTTGTGTTTACCGTGTATATTCATCGTGATCGTCTTAGGTTCGAATCTAGAGTAGTTGAGCTAAATACGTGAAATATAACACAGGAGAGGTTAAAGGGTCTAGGAAATTTGACCGAAAACAGTAGACCGAAAGAAAGTTGACCGAAGACAGTAGACCGAAAGGAAATTTGACCGAACGGAAAGTTGATCGAAAGGAAATTTGACCGAAGAACATTTAACCGAATGGAAAGTTGATCGAAAATATAATTTTTTGACTGTTTAATGCATAGAAGCTGGAAGATTATTTTGTACATCGAACTCATTGCCGGATATGACTTAATCGTAAACATATTACCCGACAGAACTTAATTGATTGCAAACTAATGACTAGTAATTAAGATGCAAGTTTAACGTAAAGAAATATTTTTACTTTACAAAGAAAATAATTACAAACAACCCCAGGTGGGGTTTTGTTTTATTAAACTTGTGTAATTTACGCTGTCCCTTTACACTAGTTACAAACTCGAGGGCCATTTCACGACTTCGATTCTCACTCTTGCACAAATGTAAGCAAAATGAAATGTATTATCGCCCCATTCCTTATATACATATACCCCTAATTGTCATAAGCACAAATACCATTAAAATTTAAATACTTATGAAATTGTTTCCTTACGTTAAACTTGCTACTTAATTACTAGTCATTAGTTTGCAATCAATTAAGTTCTGTCGGGTAATATGTTTACGATTAAGTCATATCCGGCAATGAGTTCGATGAACAAAATAATCTTCCAGCTTGTATGCATTAAACAGTCAAAAAATTATGTTTTCGATCAACTTTCCATTCGGTTAAATGTTCTTCGGTCAAATTTCCTTTCGGTCAACTTTCCGTTCGGTCAAATTTCCTTTCGGTCTACTGTCTTCGGTCAACTTTCTTTCGGTCTACTGTTTTCGGTCAAATTTCCGGTAGCGGGTTAAAGGAACTTGAGGCTGCAGTTGAGATACCTCAAAGCGCAATCGCCAAGGGAAGCCGTAAGCCGCTGAGAAACCTTAAAGCGCTGGCAGGTGAAGGGTTAAAGAAACTTGACGCTGCAGCTGAGATACCTCAAAGTGCAATTGTCAAGAGAAGCCGTAAGCTGCTGAGATAACTTAAAGCGCTGACAGGTGAAGGGTTAAAGAAACTTGACGCTGCAGCTTAGATACAGCAAAGCGCAATCGTCAACGAAAGCCGTAAGCTGCTGAGATACCTCAAAGCGCTGGCAGGTGAAGGGTTAAAGAAACTTGACGTTGCAGCTGAGATACCACAAAGCGCAATTGTCAAGAGAAGCCGTAAGCTGCTAAGATACCTCAAAGCGCTG
>JABXWE010003241.1:0-66376 GCA_014611495.1 Limonius californicus | reverse complement strand
ATCTCTTTGGTGTAATCATTGTCAGTTAGAGGAACTGTTAGAGCTCTATGTGTCAAGGATCCACAGGCTGCTAATTTATATTTTTTATGGTGACATGAGTCCTGCGGTATTCTGATATTTGTATATGGTGGGTTTTCTATAGAGTGTTCGAGTTTGTTTTTAGAATTAATTTTTATGTTTAAGATGAAATAATTAATATATCTGTTTGGTTCTGTTTCTAATGTAAAGTTTATGTTTGAGTGTAGAGTATTAATAAACTTTAAGAAATCACCAATAAACTTAAATGAACTATTAAAACATGTTAAAATATCTTCAACGTAATGGAACCAGAACATAATTATCGAAGATTGATTTGATTAAAAAATTCGATCATCTAAATATTCCATAAATATATTAGCTAAAAGTGGTAAAATCGAACTTCCCATTGTTAAGAAGATACCGTTTATCATTAAAAATAAAATAGTTTTGATTAATGCAAAATTCGAATAATTGAATCAAATCATTTCGTTTCGGTAATTAAACATTTTTATTACGATAAATATTACATATAGCATCTGTTGATGTGGAAAAATATTTCTCGGTGTAAAAACACATTGTTTTCATATATAACTAGGGAGCGTTCTTGTAACTGGTCGTATATTAATATATTTTCTGCATTTAAAATTACATTTACATACTTTTAATTAATTATTAGTTTTGGTATACCGTTTATAATTTTTTTATGTTCAAAGTTTTAATAAATCGACTTTTTTTTTAATATACAGTATCTATGTTTAATTTGCATTTTATCTTAATGTGTCCTTATTTTGAAAAAAATTGTATTTTAACTTAAGAAGAAATGTGACAGTCAGATATACGATATATTTTTGGAATATAAAATTTTATGCTGCCATATTGTACATACCTTTGTAAGGCTTCAATAATTATAATTGAATAGCATTTTATAATTTAAAGAAAAATTTAGATTGCATTATATTAGAAAACTACTTGTATCGTTTGTAGTTCATAAAGAAAGTTTTTTATGTAGAGCATATATAGGTGTAAAATTTCTTGCTTTTTTCCAGCGATATGTCTTATTCTTTAGGTTTTTAGACTAACACAAAATATTTAAATTAAAATCTTGCTTTTGACAAGCAGAAGTTCCACTTTCGAAACTCACCCAATGTGTTAAATAATTTTAACTTTACTGTGAAGATTTTAAATTCATTCCAATAGCTTTTAATTCTAATTTCGCCCTGTATTTACTTATTTCGTTAATGTTACGCATTTAATGTACCTATTATGCAACACGTGCCTTCCAGGTATTAAAATGACAATAGAATGTGTGTAATAACCGCATTGTAAACAACTTAAAATCTCTAAACTCTGCCAGAAATACATTGTCATATTACCACAATTACAAGCATCTCTTCAGTTTTGCAACTCTAGTAACATCAATAGATTTCGGCTTGCCAAATGTCTTTCTGACCATTAAAGCATTTATGAATCTGTCGTGCACATCAGGAAGTGGGTATGTTTGAGCACATCCTGTACTCATATCTATTTAGTTTAGAAATGACCAACGTCCAGGTTCGAAGAATAAATAGGCACACAATTGTCCAGCGGGGGTGGACCCCTAAATCGTTATTTCAGATTACTGTTGCAAAGAGCTGGGGTGTGTTTTGTTCAAATTTATTTTTCTCCCGCTTGTGCCAGTTGCTTCCTCCAAAATCGTTATTCCAAGCATTGAATTGCTTATTTTTGTGGCCTGTGAACTGGAATCAAGCTGGGAAATTAAATGTATTTCACTCAAGATTAATTATAATTTAACGTAAAAATGGCCGAATCATTTTGCACTAACGAGTAGTAGGTCGTACATATAAGCAAATAAGAAAAAATATAATATATGTAAATACTTCATGTACCGCGTGTCCCAAAACGTACCGGCAATATTTCAAGGATGAATTCCAGTACTTATTTAGAGTCGAAAAGTCCATACAAACATATGTCCTAAGCGATTCACAATGCCAATGATATTTTCAAATGAAGAATATACTGATATTCATTATGTTTAGGGTCTGTGCGATGAAAACGCTTTAACAGAACAACAAGATATCGTAGAAGATATCCAAGTAGAAGACTGCTTACGTGTACAGTTTTCTTTAATTCACATCGTCAACGTCAGCGTCAGCTGAAGGAACCTGGCACATTCAATGCAAGACAAGCAGTTGGCCATGGAGTTGTCCGTAGACCCATAAACGATGATGAACAAGTTCTTGATTTATTAGAAGAAGATTACTGGAATATGTAGAAACCAGGTTTGGAGAGTAATAAGAAGTGCTCGCTTACATCCATATCATCATCAAAGAGTTCAAGCTCTAGATAATGATTTTGAAGGTCGTTTAAGTTTTGTAATTGGGTATAAAATAATCAAAACCTACCTCATATTTTATGGACTGATGAAGCTTCTTTCGCATGAGATGGTATCAACAATCATCATAATTATCATATTTAAAAATGCAAGGATTATTATCGGAAAGTTTCGTAATACTTGTAAGATATTGTCAACGTCCAACGAAGCTAATTTAAACTTTTTAAGTAATATTTCATGGATAGACCAGACTATGCTTATTCGAGATGATTTTTTGAACGTGGGCCTGGCGTATCCAGGATCGACCCTCGAGTCAGCTCCATGTCAGATGATGATGATGATTAATAATAAGCATTCCTGGCATATTGAGATGTCAAGACAAGGAAATGGCTTAATGATAATTATCCATGAAGATGAATTGGCCACTGAAGACTCACCACCTGAACGGCCAAATCGCCCGATTTGAACCCTCTAGACTACTTTCTCTAGAAATTCCTCAAAGCTATGGTTTCTCAGAAGTCATATGTAAGTGAAGAAGAATTCTTAAAATTACTGAAACTGTCGCAATTGTAGCCAAGCATTGGACGCTGACACACTACAGAGTGTTTAGAGAATGATGGTGTTCATTTTTAGCATTTGTTATACGAACAACATAAATTAGTAATGTGATGTTTGTAAATTATTATTAAATTATTTATATTACAGCATTGGTGATTACAGTTTACAGTCGCACTTACTTAGAATACGTAGGAAACTTGTTCATAGTGCCATACTACAACACTACTGTTTCAAACAGAAAATGGCAAGTGTATATAAAATTTGTTAATACTTGTTGAAATTGCCTATTATTGTTATTAATATATAAAGTATATAAAATTGCAAATTTTAATAATTTTTAAATGTTAATTGTTCAGACACTAATATTTTTGGACAAAGTGATGTTAGACTGTATTGCTCTATTTTTGCAGGAGCAACTCTGTAATGTTTCTTGCGTCATTGTATATGCACCCTATATATTTAAAACTTAATGAATTTGCATTTAAGTATGTAATAAGTACATAACATATCTTTTTAATGAATTGCATAGAAGAAACGTAGATTTGTAGGTAATAGAAACTTATGATAGCTTCTATATCCTAAAAATGTTTTGATAAATGCCTATATATTATAAACAAACCCATTAAGATAATACAATAAGTGCATCACGGAAGAAGACTAAACTAAAATTTGCACCTAACTTAATATTTTTATCTGTTATACAATTATAATACTTACCTACACATTTATTTCTAGCGCCGAGCACTAAAATTTACTACATTAGCTAGGAAAAAAAATGTTACTAAGATTCGAATTACATTATTGCACGTGACAAAGGTTTGTAGAACTTATAAACCTATTTTTTATTTGTTAACGTAGTTCATCTCCGAGGCTTTATAGCAATTTTGAAAAAACGCTAGTTTAATTTCATATTATTCAGAAACCAGTGATAAACACAAACTGACATAAATTAAAAATCATGTAACGACACTTATGGATTATAATTACAGTCTGTACAATAGAGAACTAGGAACTATGACTTTATAATATTTTCTGTAAATTTTATGTTCAGTGTCTCAAAACACGTTTTTCTGTGATTTTATCAGAATACCAAAAGCTAGTTTAGTATTAGGAAAATGCGATGTTTAAGGACATTTTAATTCAAATCAAATGATTTTTTGCGATCAACTTGCTTAAAAATCAAAGCTTCTAGGATTTTTTGAAAAACTCGACCTTTATTGTATAAGGCTTGTTCAACTGAAACCCATTTTTGATCAACTTAGCCTTGAAAACAAATGCAATAATTTAAATGACGTTTGTTAATGTTAGTAGTGTTTGTAAGCATCGCACTAATAAGTTTCTGGCGTTTGAATTTTATTCTGACTATTAAAACTTTGATTTGGAAATGGGGTTTGTTGTTAAAAATCTGTCCAAGTTTGATCAGCGTGCGGTCCTACAATTTTTATACGCTGAAGGTGTGCAGCCAGATTATACGCGAATGCAAGCAGTGTATGGAAATGCACGTATTGCGTACCCAACTGTAAAGGAATGGTGCCGAAAATTTAAGAATGGAAACGAGGGGACTATGGATGAGCCGCGGCAAGGTGCACAGTTTTCTGCATGAATGCAGAAAACAATATGGGACGTGTGGAAGACCTTATTAGAGAAAATTGTCGAATTTCAATTAGAGAAATTTCAGAAATTGTTGGAGCGAGTGTAGGATTTGTTCATAGTATTGTTCGTAATGTGGGTTACAGCAAAGTTTGTTCGCAATGGATTCGTCGTATCGTGTCTAATGAACAAAAATGCTTGCGAGTGAGCTTATCTCTGCAACACCTCACCGACTGTAGACAAAATGGTGATGCCTTTCTTCTGTCAATAGTTGCTAGTGATGAAATTTGGTGCCATTACTACGAGCCATCCAGTAAGTTATCATCGATGCAGTGGAAACATTCAAGTTCACCACCACCGAAGAGTTTAAAGCACAATGATCCGGCCATAGTATTGTCCTACATCTGGGTTACAGCAAGGTTTGTTCGCAATGGATCGTCTCTTATCTAATGAACAAAAATGCTTGCGTATGGGCTTATCTCTGCAACACTTCAAAGACTATTGGCAAAATGATGATGACTTTCTTCTGTCAATAGTTGCTGGTGACGAAACTTGGTGCCATTACTACAAACCATCTAGTAAGTTATCGTCGTTGCAGTGGAAAATTCAAGTTCACCATCGAAGACGTTTAAAGCACAACCTTCTGCAGGCAAGGTGATGTTAACATTTTTTCGACCATGAAGGATAGAGTTGATTGATTGTTGATAGTTGATTGATAGAGTTTAAGGAACTTGGAATAAATGTCAATGCAAACCCGTACAATGAAATTTTGAACAAGCTTCATCAAGCAATAAGACGGAAACCTCTAGGAAAACTTAGCATTGGGTCATTTTGCTGCACGACAATGCTAGGCCTCATGCTGCTAATGTGGTAAAAGAAAATCTTCAACGAAAGAAACGGAGGGTTTTAGAGTATCCACCCTATAGCCCGGATCTATCGCCTTGCGATTTTCATATTTTTGGACCGCTGAAGAAGGCGTTAAAAGGTCGGTATTTCGAATCGGCCGCAGAAGTACAGCTAGCTGTGGAAGACTTCTTCAGTCAGTAGCTACAAGAATTCTATAAGCAGGGATATGCGTCGGTTAGTAAAACAATGGGATAGATGTCTTAACTGTGAGGGTAATTATTTGTAATTAGATTATTGAATAAATTTTTTATAAAGCAAAGATGGGTTTCAATTGAACACACCTCATATTATGTTACGAACTTAATACTTCTTTGTTAAGCTTCGCATAAGACCGTTTTGTTTTCACTTCAATCTCAGTTGCGTATATAATTTATTTATTTAAATGGTCAAGTGCGCTACGTGTGCGATTCTAAATGCGGCGACAATATATGGACTATTATGACACAAGTATTTTTTCATAAAATGCAAAAATTATGAATATTACTGAAGCTAATCTTTTGAGGAAGGAATTTTAAAAATGTAAGAGCACACTCTTGAATTATCGTAATGGGCAGTTCTTAACCAAGCATTTCTCCAATTTTTATATTACACGCAGCTTAGAGATTTGTTAGTAGTGTTTAATGACATAATGATTGCAATCCTTTCTAATCCTGTTTACCCTTTGTGGATATAATTCATAATTTGGAAACAAAGCGAGTAACTATTTGAATATTTTAGAATGGGTAGTTTTGCAAATTAGTTTTAATTTTGGTAGGAATTTTAAGCTAATTTCTACTACTAACATTATCTCCAGGTCGATGAGAATAAATGGCCCAAAAAGCTATTATTTATTTCGGTCCTTTAAAAAATATTTCTGATGAAAACTAACAAATTATGGGAATCAAGCTAAGGCAATGATTTTATTTTCCACGTTTATCGCAACTTCCTTCTGTATAAAAAAGCAATTAAGAAAACATATTTTTCTCATTTTGGAACATAATATTCAACTTGAACCTATTGATTTTACGTTATATATTTACAAAATTGACGTCAATGCGAAACCTGAGGTTTCACATAAAAACTAAATATAATTATCTGCTAAT
Organism: Limonius californicus; assembly: GCA_014611495.1. Taxonomy (NCBI): domain Eukaryota; kingdom Metazoa; phylum Arthropoda; class Insecta; order Coleoptera; family Elateridae; genus Limonius; species Limonius californicus. Next base: position 59,890 of record JABXWE010003241.1, on the reverse strand, counting down.
ATATCAGAACTGCCTTATCATGTTGTTATTTTTAAGATGCGACCAAAACAAGGCCCTTTTCAAAACATTTCATAATTGCGAAAGATATCCTTTGGGCCGGGTATATTTCTCCATCACAAGACAAACTGGGATCTGTGAACTACAAATGTATCCAAAGGGCACATGTGCTTAAAATAATACATCTGCCAGGTTTCAATCATGCTGACAGTTTTTAGAGTAACAGGCAAAGTCGAGTTCCGAAAGGCCAAAAATAACAAAATAAAATAAGGTCGCCTTCCAGAATCCACTTCCGATTTGAAAAATGTGTCCGCACACGTTCTTGTTTTTCTAGCAATTATCTTAATGGGAGGTAACGACACCGAATTTTTCAATTTAAAACTAATTGAAAGTTGCTGGAAGGTGTTAAGGAGATCAATTTTAAATCACGGTTCTTCACATTTTAAATGAATGTAAGCAGATACATGTTTGTTTTGAAATAATATTTAATAAAGTAAATTCCTCGGTTACAAAGAGACCTTTGGATAGATATGTAGATATTTGCTCGTTACATTCGTTAAACGTAGTATACGAAAATTTTATGATTACAGGAATAATTTACAATAATAAATTAAAAGCATGTTTATTTAAAAAAAAATGTTACTCTATAGGAAACAGTTCAAACTATTCTTCTTCTTCTTCTTCTCTAATTCTTATGCCCTTTCAGGCGTCGGATGTGGATTCCTTGTACTACATCCATTTCCTCCATTTTTTCCTCTCTCTTGCTAGGATTCTCATTTCCTCTTTCAATTCCTACTTCTTGGATTTGGTCAATCCATTTTCTTCTTGGTATTCCCTTTAGTTTTTTGCTTGATTTTCCAGTTTCCATTGTTTTTCTTGTAATTCTGTCTAGTTGCATTATCACTATATGCGCATTCCAGTTTAATTGTTTTTTTTTCTATTTTTGCCATTATTGGTACTTATTTTGTTATTTCTCTAATACCATATTATGGATTTTCCTTTTCACCTGCATGTTTTTGTCTTTATGTCCTAGAATTGTTTTGTTTATGGAGTAATATATTCTTGTTGATTTATTTGCTCTGTTTGATATTTCGGCCTCTATTTTCCCATTCTCCGTTATTATACTTTCCAAGAATTCGTATGTTGTTACTCTGTCCAATATTGTATTTTTGCATTTTATTTCTTTGTAGTTCAAGATGTTTTTTTGCTTTTCATTCACAATCATAGTTTCTGTTTTATTTATATTTGCTTGCATTTTCATGTTGTCAATTTCTTTAATCTAGGCGTTTACTAACTTTTGCATTTTGTTCTTACTCTTCTTATTATTTGCTATTAGTATCACGTCATCCGCGTATAGAAGGCTGCTTAATTTAACTACTTATAGTTTCCTGTAAATTATTACTCCATATAATCCATAATAATGATAAATAGTAAGGGGATTAGGCTGTCTCCTTGTTTTATTCCTTTAATCATTTTAAATTCATCTAATCTTTCTCTTGCCATTTGCACTTTTGTTCTAACCGTTTCATATGTGCTTCTTGCTGCGTTTATTAAAGTGCTAGGTATTTCCATTTCTCTCAGGGTTTACCATACTTCCTTTCTGTCTACCGTTTGTACCAGGGTGAGTTTAGATCGATGAAAGTTAAATATAGTTCCTCTCCTTCTTCTATCTTTCTTCCTATTATATTTCTTATTATAGATATGTTATCGTTTGTCTGTCTGTTTGGTCTAAATGCTGTCTGTCCTTCCCCTAGTCTCTATTCCACGTATTCTCTTAATATTTTTGCTAAGATTTTTTTTTATAACTTGTAGCTGGCTTGTGCTAAGCAAATTGGTCTGTATTTCTCACACTGTGTTTGTATTCGTTTCTTGTATATTGGTATTAATAAGTTATTTTCCCAGCCCCTCAGGATTTTTTGTTTTTCCCATGATTCTTTACAGATAGCCCATATCCAATATATTCCTTTTTTCCCCAGCCATTTAATCATCTCTGGTGCTATGCCGTCTTCTCCACATGCTTTTCCAATTTTGATTTTTTGTAATCCATCTTCTCTCTTAATTTTTGTTGCTGTTCTGTTTGTTCATCTCTTATTATTTTATCATCTGGCACTGCCATGTGATATTTATGTGTGTAGTGTTCTTTCCACGCTTCTACTAGTCTTTCTTTTGTGTCTGTTTGTGTTTGACCTTGATTTTTTTTATTCCTTTTAATTCTTTCCTTTTATCTCCTCTTAATCTTCTTATTCTCGTCAGCAACTTTCTGCTGTCTGTTTTATGTAATTCTGTTGTCTCTTCTCCAAACTAATTCCAGCATTCTTTTTTTTTCTTTCTTGATTGCTTTTTGCATAATGTTTCTCCTTCTATTACATTCTTCTTTCTCATTCTGAGTTTTTGTTTGTATATATGTTTCCATGCTATTTTCTTTTCTTTTCAAACTCTTTAGATAACCATGTTCTTTGAGTGCTTCATGTCTTACGACACGTAGCGACCTCCTCCCATATGCCTGTGTTGCACGTTTAAAGTGGCACACATATAGAGGACCTACAGCTTAACGTTCCGAACCGCGGGAAGTGTAAACACGTCTACTCCAAAGAAGATTCACTAGGTACAATACCTTGCTGGTTTGTCATTGCTTTGCGAGGGAGAACGGCGGTTAAAAGTTTGATGTTCCAATAGGGGAATTGAACCCCTGTCTTTAAGCTTACAAATCTAACGCAACTACGTCTAGCCATCAACTATCTCTTAAAAAATAGACCATCATGTACTATAAAGAAGTAAATTTGAACATATTTTTCATGAAATATTTGCCCTTTTTGTAGATCGCTCAAAGTTCCTTGTTTATCACTCTTATATTTCGGATATTTCCACTAATGTTGTTTCATATTGTAGTCAGCTAACGAGCGTGCATGATCGAGGAATGAGGGTAACGGTGTCTTTCCGAGAAAATTCGGCTACGTGATACGGGAATCCCTGCGTTACTATTCTGCGTAAAGACGTAAACTACGTACCGAAGCTAGGGAATGAGCCAGGCTGTAGTAAATGTTTTCAAAGCAGGTAGTAGACTGCTTACTATTACATTTCCTTCTACAAATTAAAATCCCCTTACTCCAGCCTCCTCATGCACTCTCGTTAGCCGACAATAGAGCTCAATATTTCGTCAGTACAAAGTCAAACATTTTCTGGTATAACCGACATAAATCTGCTACAAATTGGAATATCTAACGGAGAATAATTCCAAAAACTCGCTCTGTATTTGAATTATAATCCTTAATCAATATTTTTGCGCAAAATGTGCTAGTAAAAATGCTAACAAAATTTAATATTTGTTCGTTGTTTCCAGGAAGAATGGAAAATACAATACAGTAAACAACGTAAAACCAAACATTTATTTTGTAAATATTCATTATATCCGGGATTTTGTCTTAGATGTGTTGGTTGTATTTGAAACGAAGTGAAATAAAGAATAAAATAGAGTTTATTACTTGTAGAGAAGCAAATATACTGGGACGGAAAGATATCAGTTGACTTTAAAAGCGATATATTTCTGTCTCTCTGGTAAGTTGAATTACAAAATCATAACTTGCACAAATTCAAACTTACTTTTTAAATAAAAACGTATCACATTTTTGGTATTTTAGTTATTTTTTTTTCTTATTCCAAACTACCACTCTCTAAGAACAAGTTGTACACAACAGTATTATCAAGATTTTTATTTATAATTAGAACAATGCCAAGCCTCTGTTACCAATTATTTTTGTCGTATATTAAATGTATTGCCTCTTACATTGGCTGTATGACGGTTTGCAGCGTTTAGGCAGACGGCCCTAGAACTCAGGAGGAAACGGGAAGGGAACATTTATTTTTACATTGCTAGGTCGCTTCGGGATTCCCTACACTCACAAAAATTAATCAAAATGCTTAGAACCGATTTCCAAAATAATTTTTAAAATTCAGTAATGGTATTCAATTAAGACAATCGAAATTTAAATTTAGAATTCTTAAAAATCGTAGTGTCTTAATGTTTAAGTTAGAGTTTTATGTAACAAGTTACTCGTTTAGCGCTACTTCATACTACGATGCCGAAAATAACCGGAAATGATGTTGTTTTATAAACGCACCCTGTACATCGTTAGATGTTCCGAAAGAGTTCTTTAATTCGAAAATTGAAAATTTATGATGTAACGTAACCATGAGTAGTATATAAAAAATTAGAAATAATGGAACTTTTAGCTCAATTTGCCATAGAGAGGAAGAAGAGCAAAGCTGGTGTAAAAACTGGCAAAAATAGTGCTCTAACGTTGTGAAAATAATGTTCATGTTTATGGCAACTTGTTGTTATCAATAGAGAAAGTTTAAAACATTTAAAAATGGCTACATGTAAATCGCTGTTTCAAATATTTTTACAATATACAGGGTGATGTATTTGAAACTGCAAGATTGTAGTTATATCTGCAAATGACAAATGGAGTTTGAAACATCAATGATATAAAGATTATGATGCTAAACCATAGTTGCGACAATAATATTTCTGAAAACAACATAGAAGTCATAAGCTTGTGCGCTTTTTTGAAATTTATAGTATGCTATATTTATCTTGTAGACTTAAAAATGCCAGACTTTTTATTTAACTTTTTGTGTAATCCCATTTCTAATGTAAAGAGGTAATACATTTTTGGGCTTTTGGAAATATCTAAATTTATAAAAGCACTTCTGAGCCATTATTTTTATATTTAACACGCCTTCTAATTTTTAACATTGCCAAGATGTCAATATTATCTCGGTCAGACCTGTATAAGAAGACTGATCTAATCTGCTGTACATTCTTTTTCGAAACAATACCCGTAATAAGTCTAAACTTATTAGAACAGTTACGTAAAGAAGACTTGCATCATTATTTTAGAGTTTCCAATATAGCAAATGTATATGACATTTAGAAGTGGACACCCTATATACGAAGACTTATTTTCTCTGAAGTACATTTTTTTTTTTCGAAATACAACCGGTAATAGATGTGTATTTATTGGAACAGTAATGTAAAGAAGACTTGCATCATTCTTTTGGGGTTTCCAAGACTGCTACAGTATATTTCTCCGTGGACATGCTGTACATGAAGACTTATTTTATCAAATACATTCTTTTTCGAAACAGTTGCCGTAATAAATGTAAAGTTATTAGAACAGGCACGTGAAGAAGACTTGCATCATTCTTTTAGGGCTTCCAATATCGAAGTAGTATATGAAATTTTTCAGTGGACACCCTATACATGAAGACTTCTTTTGTCTGATATACCTTTTTTTTTCGAAACAATTTTTGTAATAAATGTAAATTTATTAGAACGGTCACGTGAAGAGGACTTGCATCATTCTTTTGATAGCAAGATGGCACTAGTACATAGCATTCCTCAGTGGACACCCTGTATATTAAGACTTATTTTATCTGATATGACTTGCACTACATTTGAACTTATTAGAATAGCCACTTCAAAATCATTTGCATCTTTCTTTTAGTGTTGCCAAGGTAATATCGGTATACGGAATTTCTCAGTACACCCTGTATACAAATATTTATTTTATGAAATGTTAGTTTTTGTAGTACCCGTAAGAAATATGAACTTATTAGAATAGTCAGTTGAACACTAGCATCAATCTTGAATTAATGATATTTTTAAAATAATACAGGGTGTCTTCAATTGTACGTATTTATTTTCTAGAGCACGTGAAGTACCTTAAATTGATTACAAATCTGAAGACTAAACATTTTTATTTGACGTTCGAATAATTAAATAAATGCCTTGATCAATCTTTCTCAATAATTCTTTATATAGTCTGTATATACATACATATGTTTAATAAAACTCGACGAAAACAAATTAAGGAGCTTTAAATAATTGTTTCAGTATAACTTCTTTCGACTACAGGACTTAAACAATTTCTGGAACTTTCTAATTGTTTTAAAATTGCCCAACAATTCTTTAATCCTTTAATCACCAACATTAGGAATGTCTTTGCATGCTAATTCAATGATTTTATTATCAGTGACGCGTCCTGTTGGTGTTCGAGGAACTTCAAATAATTACCGATGTAAAACAAGAGATAATCATCTATTTATCTTCCGCTCTTGGGTCATTTCCATTGCCAACAAGGAACGTTAGTTAATAAGAATAACCTTTCAGGGGAGCTCGTCCGGAGGAAAAGCATTCGATAAAGCCCCCAGATAATCTAAAGGATAGGTTAAAGTGTGAAAACGATCCCCAGTCAACGCCGTAGTAGCGATGTCAGTGACTCCGGCAAAAAATCTCTAAAACCATCCCCGGGATCGGGGGTCGCGGTCCACATGTTGGATAGGAAGAGGATGTGCTTCGGCGGACACAGCTTTTTACTGCCGCATTTGAAATCGGATCTTTTCGCATGGCCGTTGCAACGACATTCGAACTGCAGCAGAAATTATTTCGCCTCGTTAGTTCGTTTTATGCAAATCGCTTAATTGGGGTGGTCCTTTAATTTATGTATAAGTAAATATGAATCTATTCGCCCCTAAATTAACAAGAAATATTGGTTCTGAATGTAATAGGAAATGAAAATATATAAGATTCAAAAGTTTTTTAGGATTTTTTAGTTTGTAATTTCTTCAAACAAACCATAGATTTTTATTTTCCCATGCTATGGATATGAGAATATATTTGGATAGCGTAAATTTTCCATTTCATGGAAACTCCAGATACCAAAATCCTAGTTATTAGAAAATGTCGATCTCTATGTACAGGGTGGTTAAACACATATATAACGGATGATTCCGTTTTAGTAATGACAATATCTAAATATAAGTGCTGGCTGTCAATAGGGGGCTAGAGGATGAAATAGTATAGAACAACAAAAATACTCTCTCCCTTTCTGCTGCATTACCCATATGCGTATTTTAAATACGCACAAGATATATAATCAGTTGAAAATTATGGCTGTAGGCAATATCCATCCTTATTCTATACTTTCGTAAAATCCTTTATCGCACAATAATCTGTTTTCACTGTCAGATCGGTTGTAGACAGGTAAACGAGCATATCCGCATCTTCCTTTCACCTGGGGCACTTCATCTTCTGTTTCGGTAACTCATGGGTAAGCGAAAAAGTTGGGGCGTTTTTAAAATTCGCATATAAGTAATGTAACAGAAAGAGAGAGACAGTATTCTTGTTGTTCTATTCTATTTCATCCTGTAGCCCGCTATTAACTATAGACGGACTATACATATTTTACTATGCAGAGCTACAACCTACACACTTTACAAATATATATGTTTCTACAAGGTGCATCATAAAAATGTTGGTCTGAACGTACGAAGTGGTCAAAGAGTGAGAGAATAGATAATTCCGTTTTAGTCATTACAGTACCTAAATATTTTATTATACAGAGCTACAAGTAGTACAGTTTATAAAATATATTAGATTCTACAGAACTCATCGTAACAAGGTAAATCTGAATGTACAGGGTGGTCGAAGAGCGAGAGAACGGACGATTCTGTTTTAATGACGATAATATCTATATATTTTGCTATACAAAACCTGCTCAAATTAATTACATATTTGATTCTACAGGGTACATTTCAAAATTTCTATCTGCAGGTACAGGATGGTTCAATAGTGCGAGAACGGAGGTTTCCATTTTAGTCATGAAACTATTTAAGTTTTTATTGTATAAAATCACAAGCCGCACACTTTACAAATATATTTGATTCTACATGGTGTAGCGTATATATGGCTAGCTGTACGTACAGGGTGGTCAAACAGTGAGAGTAGGTACAGATGATTTCGTTTTAGTCATGATAATATCTAAATATTTTATTAAGCAGAACTACAAGTTATACATTTTATAATATATTTGATTCCACAGAGCGCATCGTAACACGGTCATACTGAATATACAGGGTGGTCGAAAAGCGAGAAAACGGACGATTCCGTTTTAATGACGATAATATCTACCTACATATTTTGCTATACAAAACCTGCTCAAATTAATTATATATTTGATTCTACAGGGTACATTTCAAACTTTCTATCTGCAGGTACAGGGTGGTTCAATAGTGCGAGAACGGAGGTTTCAATTTTAGTCATGAAACTATTTAAGTTTTTATTGTATAGAATCACAAGCCGTACACTTTACAAATATATTTGTTTCTACATGGTGTAGCGTATATATGGCGAGCTGTACGTACAGGGTGGTCAAACAGTGAGAGTACAGATGATTTCGTTTTAGTCATGATAATATCTAAATATTTTATTAAACAGAGCTACAAGTTGTACATTTTATAATATATTTGGTTCCACAGAGCGCATCGTAACAAGGTCAGTCTGAACATACTGGGTGGCCGAAAAGCGAGAGAACAGACGATTCCGTTCTAATGATGACAATATCTATATTTTTCATTATACGAAACCTGCTCAAATTAATTAAATATTTGATTCTAAAGGGTATATTTAAAAAATTTCGATCTGTAGGTACAGGGTGGTCCAATAGTGCTAGAACGGACGATTCAATTTTAGTCATGAAACTATTTAAGTTTTTATTGTATAGAATCACAAGCCGCACACTTTACAAATATATTTGATTCTACATGGTGCAGCGTATAAATGTCGACCTGTACAGGGTGGTCAAACAGTGGGATACCGTTTAATTAATGACAATATCTAATTGCTCTACACTTTATAATATATTTAGAATTTTAAAATGTCGATGTGTAGGAACAGGGTGGTCCAATAGTGCGAGAAGGGACGATTCCGTTTTAGTCATAAAATTATTTAAGTATTTTATTATATAGAATCACAAGCCGCACACTTTACAAATATATTTGATTCTACAGAGCGCAGCATTTAAATGCCGATCTGTACGTACAGGATGGTCAAACAGATGATTCCGTTTTAGTTATGATAATATCTAAATATTTTATCATATAGAGCCACAAGCTGCACGGTCTTCTTCTTCTTCGAGCGCTTATCTCTTCCGAATGTTGGCTATCATATTGGGTAATCTAATTCAGTTTACAGTTCCACGGAAGAGTTTTGTTATATTTGTTTCTCAAATCGTGTATAATAAACACTCTGTGTAATAAAAAAAAGCATGATCTAACCTCAACAATCGATTCATATAAAATACTGTAATGTTACTTGTTTAACGTACTATCAGCATAACAATCATAATTGTAGCTAGGATTATAATGATTACTGTAAAACTTTTCTTCAACATAATATGTAGATTGCATGACTTTTGCCCTTCAAAACTATAATACACCTGCGACCTTCAAATTACTAAAGCTAAATATTTACATTTGAAATTACGTATGTAATTACTGGACCGATCTGCATCCATCCAAGACAGGTACAGAAAATTACACTACATTACACTGTAGTCAACGTAGAAAAACGAAATGTTTCACCATATCGAAAGAACCAGCATGGTGTTAATCAACAAGAAATCCGTGGAGACGTATATGAAGCGGTTTGCCAACAGATCACCAAAGGCTGGAGCCATCTTCGGCGCAATGAGACATCATCTCGCGAAACAAAGAAATGGACGTTGATAGCAAGGTAAATATTTACAAAAACTATGTAAGGCAAATCACGGCATATGCAACCAAAGGTAGACACCCGGAAAACCAAAAATTTATTAAGGACCAATGAGATGCGAATACTAAGAGCTATACACGGTAAGTACCTTAAGAGAAAGAAAAAGAAATATCACGTTTAGAGAATCATGTAATGTGGAAGACATTATAAAACGGTAGAGAAACAAAAAAAATGTGGAGGAAACACGAACAGCGCATGGATAATAAACATAATAGCCAAGATTTGTATGACAAAAACTCCATAAGCTTCCAGACCACTAGGGATACCACCGAATAGATGGCGGGATAGTTGAATATCGTCCTCACAAGAACCAGTTTCAGTAGATCTTCTTCTTTGTTGGCTGTTCCCATTCGGGTTTACCGTTTTCTGTTTCTACAGTAGTCTACCTTCACAATCTCTCTCTTTTAAGTTTCTCTTCGCCATCTTAGATTTTATGTATGTTTCTCAGCCTAAGGATGGCCTTCCCCTTTTTCTTCTATCCCTTGGCAACCATTCCACCAGTTTCTTCGGCTATCTAGTATCTGAAATTCATCGGACATGCCCATACCACTGAAGTACTCGATTTTCCATTTTTGTAATGAAGCAGGTTATATCCATTCTTCTCCAGATTTCTTCAGACTTCATTCTATCTCTTTTTGTAACATCTTCTCATAAAATCTATGTCTCTTACTTATTTAGGTAAAGGCTTCGTTTCAACTCCAAAGAGGACAATCTTTCTACCACACCGTGGAAAAGTGATTTTTTGTGTTGATCTTGAAGTTTTCACCCCACAGCAGGACGTGTAGTACGTTTGTCGCTCTCTTCCACACGCAGTTCTTGTGGTTATATCTTTGTTACATGGACATGTTGCCCTTGTAGTTGAGCCCAGATATTTAACTGTGCTGCATGGTTTGAGTAGAAAAATTGTTAAATATACAGGTCGAAGATCTATAGAAAGAAGAAGGGGGAACAAGTTACCTACTCCTTTTGTCGCTCTCTTCCACACGCAGTTCTTGTATCTTTGTTACATGTACATGTTGCACTTGTAGTTGAGCCCAGATATTTAACTGTGTTGCATGGTTTGAGTAGAAAAATGGTTACATAACAGGTCGAAGATCTAGCCAGTCCACCCTGTATACATATCTACAGTAAAATATTTTTTAAACTACTTTTTTGAATATCTTCTACAGCTCACATGTAAATATTTCCTATACAATCTCAAATTATTATTTTCTCGTGAAAAATTAATACACTGGTCATATGAGAAGGTGAATAGAAAAAATTAGAGGTTAATGCAATCAAATTCAGTTTTTTTTCTTCTATATTTTCACTGTTGGTTTGTCTTTAACATACTAAGATGCGGTCAAATTCCTTTTTTGCAGACTACCTGAACTGGTAATTAGTTAGATGAGAACCATCTGCACACCAACGCGTTATGGTCACTGCAACTAGGAAGTATATTAATGTACCACGGATACGGGTTCTTGAAAACTGGCAAAGAATGTTTTAGCGCGAAATTAATGCGTGATTTATAGTATTCTCAAAAGATCGAGTGACACATTTCCTGGATGACCGCCCTTTTACGTACTGCCATATTGATGCCCTTTTCGGTTAATAGTTGCGGTAACAACACTGTTTGCTTGGAACTCCATCAAAACTTCATTAGTTGTATAAATTTTAAGTTAACGAACAGCTGCAACTTCTATGGATGTACCACAAAATTAATGATAAATTGATAATGATATTTGAGCGTTGTATACAGTAAGTGCGTTTCTGCAAGTAAATTAAAATATTTACACGAGAGCATGACAGTTTAAATTATTGCTTTGACAAATGCACAGTTAAGTTGGGGCTATTAGTGAACATAACTTTAATTGCTGTTTTAATTTGGAGGAAAGATACGATCTAATATTACACAACTACTGTAGTTTTTCTTGAAGTAGTTTTAACAATTTTCCATGATATTGGTAATTCTGCAAGCAAATTATGTTGCAATTTGTGTAATGACATAACAGAAACTAAAAGTTGACAATATCCTAGAAAAATTGCTTTATTATTTAGTTAGCATTAGTGTTCCCATACATTGTTTTATAAGCTTTCAAAGTGGTAATGATGTTCAGACATTATTGACATGCTTAATTATGTAGTTTGCCGCATGCAGACGGTGGGTTCGACAACCAGGAGTATGGGTAATTAGAACAAAAATAGAGAAGAAACTTACTGATTTTAAAATTTTCATTCCCAGCATTATTTCGATTATAATATTTACTATTTTACTTTTTCATTTAATTTAGACGTTTACTTAATATAATATTTTTAAATATTGTAATTTCTATAATCGTTTCACATAATTAGATAATTTCAATGTGTCTTAATAATATCGCAGGAAAGTTTAATATTTATTGGTAGGTGTTGAATTCCCGTATAGCATAGGGAAAGAGTGTAGGACAGTTACCCCCTCGACAAAAATCCACTCGACAAAAGCCTCCCGAAAAACAACCGTCCATCAATAACAACCTGTTTAAAAAAAAACCCTGTATAAAGAACCCCGTGGACATTCAACCCCTGCGGCTAGGCGCCATTTTGAACTATTTTTTTAAATGGCATTGGGTTCAAGTGACGCTCATTTGAAAGGTATTTTAATTCTGCGTCCGATTTTTGAGTTTCATAAAAAAATATTCATCCAGAAAAAATGATTTCCCGTAATTCGTACCGTTCGGCCACCGGGGGTGTCCAAAATCAAAACACGAATAGACGTCCAGCACGTGTCCACATCATCGCAGCGGTTCGGTCGTGAGTTCAATCTGTTCGCATAAGTACTGCGCACCGACAGCCGGCGAAGGCAGTACCAACATCCCCGAACGGGGATTTAGAAATCCGTTGAACTAAAATTATAGCCACATAAATTATGAAATAAACAATAACTCGTTAACGGTTACGTGTAGTATATATGTTTATGTGGACTTTTCGACTCTAAATAAGTTCTGGAATTCATCCTTGAAATATTGTGGGTAAGTACACTGTATATATATATATATATATACATATATATAAATATGTGTATGTGAGTGTGTGTGGGTGAAATTTGAAACTTAGAGGTTTAATAAAAAGTTATCAGTGAAGCTGGAATAGAAAGTAAACCAATTTTGGTTGATTTTTTTTTGTAAAATCCAAGCTGAAATTTTAAAACGAATTTATAAACTCTCTCGCGAACCAAAAAATTGTATAGATAGAGAAGCGGTGCTGAATAACGTGCGATGTTAGAAAGTCAAAAAAAAATTAAACGCGAAATACTGTAATTTATTTACAGTAGAGGAAAATACAGTTCATTGCTGTGAATGGCTTTGGTAAAAGCTAAAACTGAAGTAGATGTCAAAACACGAACGTTGCACATGCGTACATCTACATACAGATTGGCAACAGAACCCCGTAACGCAACTTCGTTGTGCAACAAAGTCATGTGCGAGGTCATGAAATACTACCATGTAGCAAGACTAAATTTCAATCCGCACCAAAAGTCGAGGAGTATCAATGTTTTGTAAATGTTCTTCGGCGTTTCGTTGCAAAATGCCGTGCTCCGCGAACCACCAAGTTTCATATTTTGCAACAGAATAGTGCAATGTAGCCGCGTGGCGTTACAGGATCATGATACGAAACGGCGTCGCAAGACAAACATTTACTTACCCTAAATGTTGTAGTGTAACATCTTTTTGTAGATATTCTTGTTATTTTGCCAAAAACAGTTGCTTTACAGGGGTTTGTAAAGTACGTGTGTCCAGGGCTAAATGCCGCAGAACTGCAAAAAATAAAACCAACATTGTTTATAGATTTCAAGTATACGTAAAAAATGGTGTTTAGAGGCAAATAGGACATTTTTTTATTATAATTTGTTTTTCATCATGTTGCATGAGCCTAAGCCTAAATTGATAGTAGTAACGGAGAAAACATCATAGGAATATACAGGCTAAGGTATCGCTTTTAAATTAGTTCATCATTTTCAAATTTACTCACAATTAACAAAACATACTTGGTGGGAAACGATGTATTATTGGCAAATAGATCGTTTCATAGTACTTTATATTTACAATAGTGAGTGTGTTTTAGTTTAGTGGTAATCGATTGCCGTTTCACTTCAACATTGTTTAATAAAATCTGTTTTTTAGTATTTCGTGCTATAGCAAAACTATTAATATTCGTCATACTCTTTATATACGAACTACTCTTTTTATTTACTCATTGTGTTATTTTTTCAGCTGCTAACTTATAGCATTGTAGTTGTAGGCAAGGAGTTTTAAGAAAAAAACATATGTAGACCACTGGTCAGCTTTCGTTCTTTTGCCAGATTGTGGTTCTTATGCACTATGGACATAAAAACCTCTCCATTAGGAAATTTCGAAATGCCTTTGTGTCGAGCCATTTGTAAACGTTAAGTTTTTTGTGCAGTTGGTCACTTAATCTTTTAAATGACACCGAACTTTGGATGCGCCTGTTTAAAAAAAGCTTTTCAGTCGGACTAAGTTCCTGGAAAGGGATTTTGGAGTTACACATGTTTCAACCGGATTTTGTGGCTTTAGAAAAGTTGTAACTTAAAAGTGATAGCTTATTAATCTTTAATTCAGGAAAAGAAAACAATGTGTTGTGTTGTTCCAAGAGGTAAACGTATTTCGTTTGAAAACTATATACAAATTAGGGTATTTTTGTACTGGTTTCGATTTTTACTTTAACATACATTTATTTCTAAAGAAACTAGTTTTCAATAGTTTATTACGCCTAGTTCAGTAGCACTCAAAGAAATATGTACGCCCTCATAAATCTATTACGTTTTATTTTGTTTGATTTACGATGGATGGTTTTTGAACATTTGAATATTTGACAATTTCAGAAAAAGCAAAGTGTGAGTAACTAAGGACAAATTTATGTATTTCGTTCCAAATGTAATTTCTGCAAAGTAGTTTAACCTATTTTAATGAAGATACAGAGCGTGTCACAAAATTGCTTTAGGTATGTCAATGTCGTAAATGGTGAGACATAGATGTTCTATTAATGGAGAAGAAATGTTTAGCATTTCAGTTGTATATTAATCTCATATCAGTTATGCAAATCAACATTGTCATTTGTGCTATATATATTTTGTAGATATCTTGCTTATTATCAACAGTAGCACAAACCCGGTTTAACAGTTTTAAGGCACTGTTTTACGCCGGTTTGGAGTTTATAAATAAATTTCTATAGTTAAATTCTCATCGTTATTTAAACTTTTATTGTAGAAAGCTTTGAAAACAGAATTATTATTTTTAGTCTTTTTCATATAGTTTAGTATATGATTCTGAATCTTCTGTATATTATAAATGCCAATTTATAATAATAATTTATATTTTTTAAACCAACCATTTGCTAGATATCAGCGATTTTCTGTTCCAAGTATTAAGACTATTTCGGAGTTAAACTAGAAGATCAAGATAAGTCATGAGCTCCTCACATATGTTGTAAGACTTGTATAACACTGTTAACAGGTTGTTTGAAAGGTACAAAAAGTAAAATGCGCTTTGCAGTACCAATGGTGTGGAGAGAACAGAAAGACCATGCCACAGATTGATACTGTTGCCTCACTAACATACCGGGCATCGGACCGAAGTCCATGCATACTGTGCAGTATCCCAATTTACCATCAGCTTTATGGCCCGTCGAACATAGTGAAGATCTTCCTATCTCAAATCCACCAGAATCTTGGGGTTTGGACGAAGAAGAACCTGAAAGCACCGGTGTTCCAATGATGATATGCAATTCGCACAGGAAATCAACAATGATCCACTATTTCAAGCACCAAAATGTTCAACAGAACTACATCTGATTTCACAGGCTGAACTGAATGATTTAGTTCGAGATTGAAAACTAGCAAAATTACAGTTAGAATTTTTAGCATTGAGATTAAAAGATGGAATCCCCTCGAAGGTGACGTACATATATGTAACTCACTTCCGAAAACGTCCAAAAGGACTTACACATTGATTCGCTCAAAAAGGGACTTTGGTATATTAAACGGATGTTGACTACTTATTTCACGCATAGGACAGAAATATGAACCAAGCAATTGGCGCCTATTTATAGATTCTTCAAAACTTAGCTTCAAAGCAGTTTTGCTTCGCAACGGCAATAAATACCCATCTGTACCTATAGCTCATGCCGTTCATATAAAGGAATCATACGAGAATATGCGATATCTCCTAGAACAAATCCGGTATAATGACTATGAGTGGTCAATCTGTGGAAACCTGAAAGTGATAACGCTTCTTCTTGGACTTCAGCTGGGGCACTGTTGTTTTCTGTGTGAATGGGACAGCTGTGCACCAGATCGTCACTATATACAGAAGGAATGGCCACTATGTCAAGCACTAACTCCGGGTCAAAAAAATATTACCAACGAACCACTAGTTGATCCTAAAAACGTATTTCTACCACCACTGCATATTAAATTGGGATTAATGAAAAATTTCGTTAAAGCACTAGATCGGAACGGAAGAGAGTTCTTGTATCTGAAACAGAAATTTCCGAGAGTTACTGAGACAAAAATTAAAGAGGGCATATTTGTGGGACCACAAATACGAGAAGTAATGAAAGATGGCGAATTTGACAACTTGCTGAATGAAGTTCAACTAAGAGCATGGAGAGCTTTTGCAATATGTGTAATCAATTTTCTTGGAAATGTCAAAGTTGAAAATCACAGAGATCTGGTGACTGAATTACTTAGTGCCTACAGAGAAATGGGAAGTAACATGTCTTTAAAAATTCACTTTCTGGATGCTCATCTCGATTTCTTTCCGGAAAACTTGGGTGCCGTAACTGACAAACGGTTCCACCAAGACGTTGCAACCATGGAAAAGCGATACCAAGGCAAATGGAGTCTTAGTTTGCTTGCTGATTACTGTTGGACATTAAACCGTGATGCCCCACAGATCAAATATCGCCGTAAAATATCCGCAAACAACATTTAGAAGTAAGTGCAACATTAAGAACATACCGATTTATATATTGATATATTTCCGTATAACGCATAACACTTTGAAGCAAATAAAGTGTGGGTGATAGAGAAAATCCAATGTTATTTTCTGCTTTCTAGTGAAATTTTACATAACATACGCCATGTTTTATCACTGTCACTAAAAAAAGTTGATTTTTGTTTACCAGTGTAATCAAAAAACATTTCTGTGGATCTTTCAGGACTTTATCAATTCACATAATTTGTGAATATTGTTAAAACTCTTTTCGAAGATTATTTGTTTCGTGCTCAGAAATTACTATTATAGGATTTTGAGTAAAGATACATTACATTCAAACATTTTCAAATTTTTTGATTTTGATGTATACGCATACTATCAGCACAAGAACGGAGTTAGAAAGAAACTGTGGGCTCCACTGAAGAAAAGAAGACGAACACAGCAACAGACATAGGAAAGGATAAAATTCTAAGACATTCGGCACTATTAACGTTAGAGGTTTAATTGGGAAAAAGGTACGGCCACATCACTAAAATGGACTCAACAAGGTTCCCGAAGCTCGCATGGAAACGAAGGAATACGGCCGCAGAGGGAATGGAAGGCCGCGAACAAAATGGGGAATTCTTAGTAATAAGGGCATCATCTGGGAAGAAGCAACTAACTTAAAGGGATAGGAAGAAGTGCAGAATTTTCCAAACCTCTACACTGTAAGGTAGAAGAGGACACGCAAGAAAGAAAGATAATTTACTAGTTATTTGAGGGCTCTACCATGTTACAAAATGTAATCAAATTCGTTAAGCTGTTTTCGAAACGGATTTTCAAATGTTTTTAATTTTTGCTATTTGTTTCTCACCAAAAATATTTTTGATACTATATAAGTCGGAATCGTAAAAAATCCTAGTGGCCTTAGTTTTGTTCGAGTTAGAATGTTCCGCAAAACATTCTTCGGTTTGATTTCAGGCGTCCTGTGTATTTTTCAACTGCCATTTTGTAAAATTCGCTAGTTAAAAAAAAGATTTCAAATTCATGTTTATTTTCCGCTTCAGGTTTTGGGTAGATTATATACAAATTTATTCCCATGCATTTTCGTTGCATCTCTGCACGTCAAATTTCAAAAAAATCTTCCACTAATTTTTAAGATATGGAGCGTTACACACATTTGCCCACATGTACAGTTTGACATTTTGCAAAAACCGCGTATTTCCGTCAAAATCTCAATACTAAATATGTTAGCGATCACAATACAATAGTGTATGTATGATAAAAAGTTAAATAGAACGGTGGACAAGTTATAATTAGCGTCCTGTATAACAACCTAACCAATTGACTAGAAAAACAGTAAGTATTTTCTCATAGTCTAAAAATAAACAGAAATGTTTAGTGAAATTGTTCCTGTTACTAAATAAATAAATAAATTGAACTTACACCCTCAATATCGCAGCTTGGAATGACCTTTTCCGAACCGCCCTCGCAAAAAAGTTTCTCCTGCAGAAATCTAAAAATGAACCGAACAAAATACAGCCGTATTGTGCTGACCGTAAAGCCACCCATAATTGCAAAACGACATTCGGTAGCGCAATATATTACGAAACCGGACAAACGAAAGTTTTTAGTGCCTTTGTGAATGGCAGTTTCACTTTTTGGCCATAGAGAATTCTCCTCTGAGGAATGATGTGCAATGAAGGCCCTTATTACCGGGCAAACCTTTTGTGTATTGCGCAAAATTAGGACAGACATTTGGAAAAAACTATTTAAAATTGCGCAATGTTGTAAAAGAGAAAGCAGGCTATTGTAAAATGTCAAATTTTTAGAGGAATATTTTAGGGAAATAAATCGCTTTTGGGAATTGTATGGAAGTTTAGATTTTTTTAAATTATTTAAAGTTTTTGGTTCTTATGCCTGAACTACTATTGAGTTTTCTTCCTTTTGAAGATTCTTGTCTTCTTATAATTTATGTTTAGCTATTGCTTTTACGGTTTTTTCAAAATGCAACTCTAAATTTATTTATCTGTGTTTACAAATATTTGTTACTCATTAGTTGTAATACGTAATTTTACTATTAGATAAAGTGTTATAATATTTTACTACCCCTAGTTTGGAGACTACTTCCTTATAGCATTGTAAACCCTGCACTGGTGCGGTGTATGTTAATTTATTAATCTATTATTCGGAACTTGCATAATTTTTATAAATAATAGGCTAATCGATTATTTGATTAATAGATTTTACATCCGATTAATTAATTATTCCTTTGGTTGATTATTCGATTAATCAAATTTTTAAGTTTTTTTATAATAATCAGTAAGTGCAATAAACATTCGATATTTATATATTTCTTATATAAATTTTTCTAAGTTTATGGTTTTGATTTACACTAAAGGCATGGACCTGCACGTGAGATGGTTTGTCAAATATGCGTGTACTGGGCCCTGGGTAATTGTTACTTACTTAGTCGCCCTCTTCTACTTCACGGTATGGAGGTATGGAAAATATTCCACTACTTCCTATCCTTCGCTAGTTTAGTTGCTTCTTCCCAGGTGATGCCCCTATTAATGGGCAATCAACTATTCTGTTCACACTTTTCAAGAAAATTCTAATCAACATTTCTAATTAAAATGGCGTCAAATGCAGTTGTTAATACTGACGTTGGACTTATTTGTGTTTTACTTAGGGAGGAACTTAGAAAAATTTTAGTGAATTTAAACCGTTACCCTAAAAAACGTCGGTTTTGGGTTAGGAGTTCGATTTTACATAGAAATAATTTAAGAATGTCAACAAATAAATTCCAAGAACTGATGCCTAAAATTAAACATAATATTAAAAACAAGACACAGTCATCACACAAGCAATTTATGTACCAATAAGAATATAAACTAATTAAATAAAATTAAATAAAAATAAATTTTTACTGTAACAAAGAATGTTCACATACTGTATTGTCGTCGAATAAGTGCAGAATGAGTGCATGAGGGAGCTGAAGTAAGGGAATTTAATTTCTTAGAAGAAAACGTAATAGTAAGCAGTCTACCATCTACTTTAAAAACATTTACTACAGCTTGGCTCATTCCCTAGTTTTGATATGCAGCTTCAAAAACCAAAACAGGACGATGTCAAATAAAAATAAATCGTACGTCCTATATTTTTCCATCATTTCTGTTCTGTTAAAACCATAACTCAACACAATTTAAAACATTTCAATGACCTTAAATTAGAATTCTTAATATTTCTAGGGATTTCTTAGGAATATGTATATTCAATTATAAAAACAATCAATCTAATCCAATCGTGCTGTTGTTATCACATTTGCATTATTTCGTATTATAATTTAGTCCAGCAGATTCTCAAATGTGTTTATGCAGATTTATAATGCGGATATTCTTGTATCAATTAGCCAAATAACTCCTCAAAGACGCCCTTAACTGCATTCCTCGATGATGCAAACTTTTGTGGCTCAATTAAAGTGGATCAACAAAAAACGAACTGTGAGAGCGCCCCGTTACTACCCAGATAGCGAAGATAATTTGATTCAAGCTTGATATAAGCTTGCCGTGACAAACTTGTAAATTTTAAACAAACTTATCGCGACAAGTCTGCAAGCTTATAACATGCTTGAATCAAGCTACTTAGTTATTACATTACTTGCTTGCAAAGTAAGCTTGCGGCGAACTTGCTATACAAGCCTGTAAGCTTGCAACGGTTGTAAATCAAGCTTGATGCACGTGTGTATCAAGTATGATATAACCTTGAATTATACTTAATACAAACTTGATTTAGCTTTTTGGGGCAGGCTTAATACACGCTTCTACTGGTAGGTCCAAAATTAAGTTAATTTGTACTCGATACATTTACAGGAAGGCTTCTATAGATCAACATTTAGCAGCAAGACAAAAACAAAAAGACAAGTGAGGAGTAAATATATTGTAATATATTGAACATAATTTGAATTAAAGGAATACATTAAAAATACTTAATATCAATTAATTACGCAAAACAATATACACCAAAAAAACTTAAATACTAACGTGTTAAAAATGATTAATAATACTAAATTTATGCTCTCAAGAAACTTTAATAACATTAATTCAAAACATTGCCACGGGAATAAACGGAATTGTGAGCGTAGCTCAGAGGAGGAGAGGGGGGCCATTTTGTAATATACATCGCGCTCAAATCTGATCAAATTCGGGATAAAGTCGTAATAAATGAGGGCGCCCACGGGAACATCACTAGATCCGGCACAGCTCAAACTCCACGTTACTATGAACGGCCAATCCGAAGGTTGTGCGTGATGCAACTTACCTTTTCACGCAAATGTTTCTAATAAAAAAGTGTGAATTTACTAGCCCCGTAAATAAAGAGGCGCAACAATCATTCCCAGCTGTACTTATAGGAATCTTCACATTACTTTTAATAAAGATCAAAATAAAATAACAGCTGTGTTTACAAGGCATTTAATTAAATTAAAAAAATACATGGGAAATGGTTAAATGATTAAACAAACACAGTTTGAAACGAACAATCTTAATATTAATCAGGGGTCATTTACAGGTGAACCCAAAACAATTAAATTTAAGCTAATACCTGAACAAAGATACTGCAGAAAGGCCTTGTACACGCAGTAGTTTCTTATATTCTTCGTATAAAACATACAAAATTATAAACTGATTTCACTGGAGTGCACAATGAACGGCGTCGTCTCAGGGGCGGGCTCCCCCTCGGTAAAGTAAATGGAACAGCTGAAGCGCGGCTAACAAAGGTTTTGCAAATTTACCTTTTTCGATGAAAAATAGGCCCATCAGGGGGGTATAAAACTTGAGTCAGTCCGTGGCTGTAGTTTTACAGTTGCTTCTCTTGAAACCGCTTGGTTTTGGCGAACTTTTTAACATTGTGACATACGACGAAATATCCCAAATCGGTACTTTAAGCGATATTTTCGGGATTATTGGGAAACCGAATATTCCCCGTATCCGGACGTACCGTAAATGGTACCGCACAAAGCCAAACTAATTCGGACGTCCGAGGGTAATTTAAAATCTGTGTAACACTCTGGTCGAGAGCTGGAACCTGACTTCTGTCTTTTTTCCCCGCACTTAACAGTTTGAAGATTCGGATTAATGCTGCTTTTGCAGATATATAAACGTCGCGCATACAGGGTGTGTTCTGTAAAAGCGGCCGAAAGTCACAACATGCAAATAAACACACAACATAATTCAGTTGAAAACCGTAAAAATAATTCGAGACAAGTGCCAGGGAATCATCATTCGAAAGGTAGGATATGAGATACTTCTCGATCATTTTAGATTAGAATGATTAATTCGAATGAATATCTCGATTATTAGAAGCTTTCGAATACTAATCATTTGATTATGCCCATCACTAGTTTCAGTTTGTCGCGGCTGTCTGGGAATGGGAAAGTTTCAAAAAGATGTCTAACCGTCACAAACTTGCGCCATAAAATTAAATTGTAAAACATCACGATGTGTACTCACTGATACCGGATGTTAATATTATATATTTATATATTTTAATGGAAACATTAAAAATCGCGAAAAAGAAAACTAAACCGAAAAGCACTTACCTTATACAAGTTGATATCAGGTTGAATAAAACTAAATAACAATTTAATCACATTGCACTACTGAGCCTACAGAATACAAAACATTTGTGTCTACTGCTCTTTGCTTTGCACTTCGAAGCCTAAATCAAGCATGCGCGCGCTTGCAGTGTATCGGTATACTTTGTTAGGCGTTATTGTGCGTTTATACTGGCTTGCAGGAATAAGCTTGCTTCAAGCTTGAATTACCCTTGTCAACTAAAGTAAGCGTGTCAAGCAACTAAAAAGTGACCGGAAAACTTGACGTAAACTTCATTGCTGTCTGGGTACTTCTTTAACCGTCTCTTCACATTTTGTTCGTGTTCTTCCTTTCCCTCTGCGGTCTTTGTCCTTAGTTTTGCATGCGAGCTTTGGGAACCTGGTCGAGTCCTTTCTGATGATGTACCCGAACCATCAAACCAAGTTTTCCTTGTTCTATCGTGTACTGAATAGGTTGGGAGTTTGTATTTCTTTATTTTTGATCTTGCCTAATCTGATTTTATTGTGAAATCTTTTTAAGAATCTCATCTCTATTTTCTGTTTGTCATCTTGGTCTCGTTACGTATATCTTTTTAAGAAATGAACAGTTTATTTATGGCTCGATATAGTCTTCCGGTGGCTGCCACTCTGATATTCATTTCCTCGAGTATTCCACCATTCTGTACATATATCGAGCCTAACTACCTGAAGTTTTGAATCTGATTTAATTTGTAGTCGTCGATGTATGTGTAATTGTTAATTGATCAAAATTACAAACTATCGAAACCAAAAAGCATGCGTTTGTATCTTTATACCAGTTTTGGTTGAAGCGCATCATGTTTGCAACTTTTTTATTGTTTCGTACACATTCTTACATATAGTTTGTTGCTACTTTAATGATGTAATATTCATATAAAATATAGTTTATAATATATTAAACAATTACTGGAATTTCATAATCTTAAAATAGCCGAAAGTGTGGCAAGAACAATGTTTTAGTTATACTTCAAGTACCAAGTTCTATATATCAGTAGGTACAGTACTAAACTGTGGCAGTGGACCTTCGCTCGTATGCCTGGGTTGCGTTTGTAAAATGCTATAGACATAACGAACCTACAGCTTTACCTGGGCTCCGAACCACGGTAAATGTAAACACTACTCCAGAAAAGATTTACTAGGCAGAATACCTCGTCGGTTTGCCATTGTTTTGCGATGGGCAATGGCCGATAAAAATTTGTAGAAGTCTAACGCACTAATCTCCAGCTCACGACCGTCTTTACCATCTTTATTTGAATATCATAAACGAATTAATGTTCACAAGGTGAGAAGGCAAGAAGCATGGAAACACTTGAATAAATTATGTTATGTGTTGAAACTTTTGTATGCCTAAGTTTTTCTTTGCTTATATAGGCTAAACTAACTCAAGCTGAATTAAAAAGCATCCTAAATGCAATCGAAATTCTTTACTACCTACTCGTTCTTTCTTCTTTGTCTTATATATATCAACAACAAACTAATTTATGAAATACCACAGGCATCAGCTTGCAGATATTACAAGATAATTTTTAAGGCTTCACCTACATGGCAACAAATAGGTGGAATTTAATTTAATATTTGTCTCACACTAATATGTTTTTCCATTTCGGGAAATGTATTCAGTTCTATTTTTATACATGATGATTGGCAAAGATCTGGTTAATCTTTGGGGGTAAATTCTATACCGACAACTGTGTAAATGTATTTTGTTTGTTGGGCAATTTCTATTTTAGAGGGTGCACAAACCCTTGGAAAGCGTAGTTTTTCATGAATAATTTAAACTGTTAAAATATTTAAAAAATAAACAGTAGTTTAGTAGAAGTCGCCAGAAGCTGCTTGCAATTCGCATTAGTTTTCAACAGTAAGTTGCCTTTAAAAATGGTGGTGTCATATAAATTCGATTAGTTCACATTATATGTGTAAAAGTGTCAGGGTGAATCCAGGAAATCAGGATATCAAGGAAGAATATCTATCCGAAAAAGCTTCATCACAGAGTTATAGTATCTTTTTGGAGTTTAACAGTTTGCTGCGACAAAAAAACGATTGATGTTCTGAATTCAGTCTGAGAATTTAATCCACATCTATATTTTAATAGCAACTCGTTTTTAAAAACATATGAAATATAGTTTAACTCGGTTATACCAAAACCTTTGTGACTGTAGTATCGGCCTCTTCTTTGCCATGTGCTTCTCCTCAGCGTTATGAGGACCTACAGTTTAACGTCGAATCCCAACGACAGAAATTACAGAGAAGATTTTTGGTAGTAAGACCCCGCATTTGCCTATCCAGTTGAAAATTTTTGTGTTATGGGTTGCAGCACAAAATTTTCATACGATGCATGATAATATTCGAGAATCAAACCCAAATCATATTCGACGTTTTGCCCAGAGAACGAGCCCTCTGTCAGTTGAACTATCATCGCACCATCCGGTATAAATTTTATATTTTAAACGAAATAGCGATTGCATATGGCAATGATTATGTTAAAAATTCTATATAATAATAGCAAATACGGGAAGAACTATGAAAAGTTGAACAGAAGATTGATATTTTAAATAAGTTCTTGTTTAACAGTTGAATTTGCACGGGGTGTAATTAATGGTCTAAATGGGAGCGAGTTCTCCCCACACCGAAGCAAGAAAAAATGTTTGTATCAATATGGGTTCGACTATACTTCGTTACGGAGTTATAGCATTGTCCAATCGCTTTTCTATATATAATTATTGTAATAGTTGGACCAATATTTAGAAATTTTATGGGCATCCAGTTTGCGGTTAGAATCTAGTTTCGTTTTAATAAGTGCACCAGAGGCGTCACAAGTGGGAGGATCCGGCACTGTGTCTTTACAGTATATTTTACTTTATTTTGTTTGTCTTTCCTTGGACCAAATAATCTTACTTGTTATGCAAAATGCCCAAAAAAGTTACTTCAGCTAAAAGTCGATTAAACCAATCGTCTTCGAGATAATTCAATTTTTATGAAACATCGAGTGGCCATTAAAATTTTAGATAGCTTTAAACTTGTAGTTTTAACTCTAAACAATCAATTTTTATTATAAAATTAAAAATGATAATTTCAAAGTGAACGGATTTTTTTCAAGAAATTTCAGCATCAAATTCAAATATCGAATTTGAATTGTAATATTAAAATTTAGATTTAAGATTGGAATATTGATGTAAAATGCTAAATTTCCATTTTTAAGTTAAAATTTTGAAATCAATACTATAAGCTGGTTACTATTTTAACATTTACAACTTGAATGTTATGTATTTGAACGGTGAGTTTGATATTTAATCCTTAAAACCGAAATTTCAAATTTTTCGACGTTATAATATTGAGCTTACTTGGAAATGTCAAATCAATGGCGAAAGTATGACTCGAAACCTTTTACGACGAAGCTTCTATTTCAATACTTTAAATGTTAATTTCACACTAGGTGTTGTAGCTACGCATAATATTCAAATTTCAATAAAATATTTGAAATTTATAATTAAATTAAATATAATTTCTTTAAATGTGAAATTCAAAATTAAATTCGAAATTGTGGATGATAAAAATAATTACATTTTGTCTTCAAACTTGAAGTGTCGATTTTAGCTTTGAAGTTCTGAAGTTAGTCAGTTGGTATTTTAAAATTCGGGTCTTGTACTTAATATATTGTGTCTGAACTCAAAATTTTAAGAGTAACTTATGACTTTCACTCGAAACTTAAATGAGAAATCTAACAAGAAATGTTTTTTCCTGGTCTGTAAAAGCCGACATTAAACGTTACATTGCATAGACGCTAAAATTGTAAATTTTTGTACTTGAATGTCCAATATTGATTATAAAATTTCCAATTTAGCTGGAAATGACGACTTTAAATAAGAAATTAAAACTTGAACACAATAATAATGGATATTATTATATTGGATTAAATTCCAGATTTCGGTTTCAGTTTCGAAATTGCGACATCAATTACTATTCTAAGAATTTTAATACAAAATATTTTGAGTTTAAAATTGGAAGTTTAATATTACATTTCAAATTTTGACTTGTGATTTGATTTATTGATTTAGAAACAATTGTTCGGGTAAAAATTGAAAACTTGTACACTCGCAAGTTGACAATATGTTTCTAAATCTGATTACATTTAAAAAATTTCAGCCTACAGGCACCAGTTTTCAAATTTTAAGTAAAAATTTTAGGCTGAAACTTAAAAGTTTGTTTGGCTAATTAAGTTTTTTTAGGTTAAAATAGGTTTCATTCAAAATTTTAATTTCTAAAAGTCTACTTTAAGTAATACCAGAAGTTGTATCTATATTTAAGTTTAACATATCGAATTTTAAGTTTGAAATTTACAATTTCTAGGAAGTATTTACTCGTAATTTGACAGTTCAGTATAAAAAATTTAAATTCTAGTTATTCTAGGAATTATAACCACAATCAGGAAGTTTTAATTGAATTCAAGAATTTAACCTGAATAGGGAAGCTGCAACTTTAAATTCGAAATTCTGACTTCTTCAGACTTGAAATATAAACATTAAATATTTACAGACTTGAAAAATCAATATTAAATATTTAACTCTAAAAATTTACATTTATTTCAAAATTATTTATTTATAAATTATTACTTTACAATTAAACATTTTCAATCTGCACCCGAAATTTCAAGTTTCAGTTCAAAAATGAGTCATGAATTTTAAAACTGCATTTAAAGTTCGTTAAAAATTCGAAATTTCGGCTGGAACTTCACATTTGTTTTATTTAATGTAAACATGTACGTGTATCTTACATTCACCATTTTCATTGGAAATATATTTATGTTAATATGAAAATGTTAAAAGTAAAGTTTAATTTCAATACAGAATTACTTTTAAGTAAAAGTTAATACGTAATTATTTTAAGGGCCTTCAATGTAGTTATTTAAGTCTTCATTGAACAGTCATGTCTTGCAATATTTAAAAGCTTTCGTGGCTGTAATTTTCGTCATCTTATAGTATATCTGGAAATATACTTGGAAATCTTGAACAAATACACCAAATCTAAAACACATCATCAAATTTTCTAAGTAAGTATTGGTCTTGATAGTTATTTATGAAACAATAACTTATGCATGGTTTGTTTCTTTGCCTATCTGCAATAGTTTGCAGATAACACTTCATGGTAAATCAGTGTTGAATCTTTACGAACTTTAGAGTTTCTATTCTAAGCACGAATATTTATTTTCGTATGACCTAAATTTAACGTTCAAAATATTCCAAATTGGGTTGTTTATGGCGTATTTACTGATGTGTTATGTCGCATACAGACTGATAATTGTTTAGCAAATATTGTGTTCATTGCATAAATAATTTTTGAACGCCATTTTTACAAGGGCTCTTCGCGTGGGATTTTTCAGTTACGTTTCTTTTTTTAATAATCGAGCTTTCGCCTTGCCTCTGTCGCATTAATAACATTAAAGGCAACTCAGCCGAGAATAAAAAGAAAAGTAATTTCAGAACTAAACTCGGAAAAAACAATATGATTTATATACGTGTTATTCTAAGTCCGCGAACAAAAGAAAAAAGCAACCCCATCGTAATATAACTCAAACTCGGCCACCCTCCAATATCGAATGACAGTCTCCGATATGTTTTAGTATCGAACGGTAATAAAATCTAAAATGGCTGCGAGATGCGAGGGTTGTACATCTCACCCCAGCATCCCTGTTTCCCTGCACGTTCTTCTCACCCCGTGGCATGGCTCTGCTGCCCATGAGTCATTGCGGGGGTGGACTCTTAGATTTAGAGCTTGACAGATGTATTGGTTTGCAGTAAATTAAGTTCTGTTCAGGTAGGGATTATTTCATCAAATATGTATGGAGTGTACTGGATGGAGTATCCGGCTTGTTTTATTTCGCGCTTTTTAAATAATCACATATTTATACGAGGTGCCGAATGGGTCAAAATTAGTTTCTTACATTATAAAATAGGGTAAACGTAGGGCTATATTACTTTGGTGATACACATTTTCCTCTTTGAGCTATATTGTTGCCATCCTACTATTTTGTTCCTCTCTGAGGTATATAATTGTTTTTGACACAAAATCAATATTTCTAATGCATGTATTATATCACCCAAAGAACTCAACATTATTTTTTCATACATATGTACAATTAAGCTCAGTATACGATTCGGTCTTAGATGTACGGGGTGTGTATAACTTAGGGAAAAAGCCAAACATGGCAATGTTCATAAAATACTTAGTCAAAAATCTTAATACTAAAATGTTGTACCTGTGTTCTTAGGGACCATTCAAAAGAAACATAAATTTGGTAACACTGCGCACAAATAAGTGCTGTTACTGCTGTGCACGGCAACTAACTACTTGTAATAATTGTTGGAACTGAGAACCGTTTCCTTGTAAACATAGTTACAATCTTCGTGGTATCGTTTGCATTACTCGCTCCAGTATTTCTAGTGCAATTTCTAGTACTACTGCGTTAATTCTGTTTCTAACTTCGTCAGCGTTTGGTGGAGGCGTGCATATACTTTTTTTTTTTATAAAGCCCTAAGCAATCCATCTGTTTGGGAAGTGTTGCTCCGATGACTCTTTTACTTTGCGAGAAAAATGAGCAGGAGGTCCATCATGCATGTATATCATATTAGGTAGTATGATCAACGGAAACTCATCAATAACTTGTTACAAAACATTGAGGTATTCATCGGTATTACGACGATTGGGTAGGTAAATTGGTTCAACAACCCTGTGGTTTATTATGCCTAGTCATACAGTAACGGAAAACCTTCTTTAGTGACTAAATTCACGAAATTCGTGTGGTTTTCCTCAGCCTAGTAGTGAGTATTATACATATTAAACACGCCATCTCTGGTAAACATTTACTTATTGCTCCAAAGAAAACGTCTTAAAAAGTCACCATTATCACGAATTCTATTTAAAAATGTGTTGCAAAAATTCAATTGGGATATGTTATCATTTTCATAGAGAGGCTGAACTCTGCAGATATGATATGATTAAAGAAGGTTTTCTCCTAGAACCAAATGTACGGTCCTGTTACTATAGGGATATTTAATGTTGCAGCTAATTGCGAGGTACTCACGGAGCGCTTTTCGCGTGTTGCGTGTAAAATTTGTTCTTCCAGTTGTATTGTGCGGCTTTGCCTTGGTCAACCAGCGTTCGCATTTCTCTTGAGTAACGACCAGTTTCACGAACACGTTGGTCCAGTTTTAGAAATACATTTCCTCTAAGATGCCTTTGGTTTGAAAAACGTGCCAGGTATTCTTGTTGTGCCCTGTTACCATTACAGAAACCATATTATGTACATATCGGCATACTAATTGAACATAAAGTTTATTATAAGTGAACGAAATAAAATAACAAAAAATCATAGAAACCCAAGAAATAATAAACACTATACAAATAGTATACAATAGATCAAGCACATCGAATTAGTTCGATTGTATAGCGTCAAAATTTTTACTATACAATGGGGGGACTATTTATTGCATAGCTTTACTATGTTGGAAATTATATTTTTTATGAAAATAAGTTAATAACAAAATGTTAAAAACAAACTTTTAAGACAAAAAGACAGAAAATAATATTCACAATTCTTCTTTTTTCTAAATTGTAGCTTTTTCTATCACCATATATCGATTAATAACGCATATTAAAATATTGTATGTCCAAACTTTGGGGACCTCGTGCAGACGTAGGAAGCATGGTACAACATTTTAGTATTAGGATTTTACGAAACACATCGTCAGGTCTAGCTTTTTCGTTAATTTATACACACCCTGTATGAAGATTTCTTTCTTAGGTACCTTCTTTTTCATGTTATTTTAGCCATTTTCTATCCGCTGGACATAGGCCTCCCTCATGTTCCCAACTTTCTTGGTTTTGTGCGACGTCGTACCAGTTTCATCCTACTGGTTTTTATATCGTCACTCCATCTCATCTGGGGCCTTCCTACATTTTGTTTTTCTCTCCATGGCCTCCATTTAATTATCTTTCCACGGCATTTGTTTACTCCTCTGGTCACGCGTCCTGCCCATTCCCACTTCAGTAACGTTACCCTTCTAATGACGTCTTCTACTTTTACTCATATGTTAGTCTTATGATCTCTCAATGTGATTCCTATTATTTTCCTCTCTATTGCTTTCTGATGGACTTCTAATTTGTTTCTTAATTCTTTTGTAAGGATCTAGGTCTCTGCTCGATCCATACATTACAGCTGGCAGTATACATTGATTATACAGGATGTATCAGAAATAGGTACAAATATTAAATTCGATGGTAGATCACAATATATACAGACTAGAAAAAACATTTTAATTGGCAATTGGACCCTTGAGATATGAGAAAATAATAATAAAATTTCACCCAAAATTATTTGAGTACCGCCGGATAATAACAAAAATTTGAGTTCAAAGACATGTTATGCAAAAAAATTTCTTATCACCTGCCAATACTATTAGATAGGTCAGTAATTGCTATTCAGTCTGTTGTAGTTATCACAAGCCAGACAAGTTTTTACGTGTTTGCCACTTTGGATTTACTTTAAA
Source organism: Limonius californicus (assembly GCA_014611495.1). NCBI lineage: Eukaryota > Metazoa > Arthropoda > Insecta > Coleoptera > Elateridae > Limonius > Limonius californicus. Next base: position 29,152 of record JABXWE010003241.1, on the reverse strand, counting down.
ATTAGGTAATAACCTTCTACAGCTTAAATGCATTTTATATGTATCATCAGCAGTTCTCAAACAAAATTTTATTTTATTTTTTAATTCAAAAAAATCAACCTAATGATTTTTGAAAAATGAATAGTACCATTGAATTTTACTTGAGTCAATCTATTACTGGTTTAAATATTTGTGCCTATTTCTGATACACCCTGTATAGTTACGACTTGAGGGAGATGGGTATTTCCATATTCATTATGTATTTTAATTACTCATACGCTACCGCTACCGAACCTTGTCTTAACCTTTTGTCTATTTCTAGTTTTTGATTATCTTTCCCAATTGTTATTGTTTGCCCAAAGTACACACACTTTGAGACTCTTTCTATTTGGTCATTTTCTATCATTATTTCCTCAGCTTCAGCTTCTTCCTCCAGTTCTTCTGCGTTAGTCATATATTTTGTCTTGTTAAAGTTTATTCCTAGGCCGACTCTTGTTGATGCTGTGTGCACATCTATCAGCGTACTTCTTAGTTCTTCTTTTATCTTGGTTATGATCATAATATCATCGGCAAATCTTAGGTGGTGTAGGGATTGCCCTGCAATGTTTTACCCCATGCCTCTCCAGTCTATACTTTTAAAGGCATCTTCTAATAATAATGTAATGTAAATAATTTGGGTGACATATTATCGTCTTGCCTCACTCCTCATTGTATTTTAATTTTGTCGTTGTTTTCATGAAAATGATATCAACTTTTTTATTTTAAATAGAATACCCTGTATATTTTTTGTAATATCTATAGAACTCTTGTTTGCGAGTTCAGCGATATAGATTTGATGCCTTTATTTTTAATAATCCTGGAGATATTGAACTAAACACTTAACAATAATGCTTTGAAATTTGATTTTTACCAAGCAGTATTGTCTTTGTATTAGAATTTACTGATTTTTCGATGCAGATCAACGTCTGAAACTACCTGAAAGAGCCGATATTTGTAGTTTCCATTTTTAAGTAAATTATTGTAAAGCATTTCTTCTACACGAAGTTTGCTAATGCGTGATGCAATAACTGTTTGATACAATCTACCTAATTGTCTTTATAGCATTAGTAACTGAAAGTTTGAATCATTATATAAGGTTGGGCAAAATACGGAACCTTGCAAATATTTCTACTACCACAACCGCGATTACTACAAAATTTTCTACATGAAGGTTCCAATATATGGCGGATACAATGAAGATATTGGCGGTTTGACTGGAAATGATATCAACTTTTTTAAATTGTATATTTTTCAATATATTGATAGCAATCTTTTTTGGGAGTTCAGTCATATAGGGTTTATTGCCTTTATTTTTAATAATTCTAGAGATATTTCACAAAATACTTAACAATAATGCTTCGCAATTTATTTTATTACCTAGCAACAAACTACCAAAAACAATGAAAAACAAACAAATAAAAATAAAATAACGTCACTTGAGAATATGTTCAAAATGACTACCATTTACTTCTTGATATTCTCTAAGTCTAATGTACAAAAATCCTTCAGTTCTTATTTCACCAACAATTATCAATTCTTTCAAATTATTTGGTCGTTCGGTATAAACTCCAGATTTTAAACGTTCCCAAAGAAAGAAATCCAATGGATTTAGATCCGAAGAACGAGCGGGCCATTCAATAAAACCCCTATAAACCTATTTGGAAACATTTGGTCTAAAACAGTAAAACATTAGAGCATGGGGACGTGTATCGTCCTGGTGAAACCAAATATGTTTAGGTAATACCCATTCTTTTTCAAGAACAGGAACAATTTATTTTCTAAAAGTTCTAAATATTTTTGCCTTGCTAATTCAACGGAATAAACTCAACACAAAGCAAGCAGGATTTGACAACTTTACGAAACTGTTTACACTTCCCTCATTCTTTTGTATTGTGCCATGTTTTTAAATTTTTAAGTCACGATATCCTTCCCCTTCCTGGACCTCTCTTTCCTAGTATTTTGCCCTGTAATACCAGCTGAAGCAGTCGATATCTCTCTCAATTTCTCATTATGTGGCCTAAATATTCAAGTTTCCTAGTTTTTATGGTTTTTATTACTTCTCTCTCTTTATTCATCTTTTGTAACACGGTGGTATTGGTAATATGTCTTGTCTAAAAAGGTTTAGAATTTAGAATGGACATTGCTGCTTTTCCATCCTTCATTTGTACGATTGCTTTCAATACCTCGTCTACTGATATCTCTGGTCCAGAATTATATTTGATATCTGAAGGGCGGAGTCTCTGAACAGTTCAATTATATAATTTTTCCATGTATCTATCTTCTCGTCTTTATCACTGATGACAATGTTACTATTATCTACGAGTCGTTCTATTATGTTAGTTTTTGTAAGGCCAGCAGCCTCTACTTTCTTCTTCTTTCTTAATATTTAAATTTCTTCAAACTTTAAACTATACCATTCTTGTTTTGCTTTCCTAATATCTCTTCTGATTAGTTTCTGTGGGCTTTTGTATTCTGTTGGATTTTCTTTTACTTTTCTTCTTTGTTCCATTAACTCTAGGATTGCTTTAGTCATCCATTCTTTGTTTTCCTTCTTTTCTGGTTTTAAGCGTTTATCGCTAATGTTATCTATAATATTCTGCATACTTTCCAACTGTTCTTCGACTTTTACTATTGTATGAATATTTTTAGTTTCTGTATTCATCTGTGCTATTATCTTCTACTTTATAGCAATGCCTTTCAATTTTCAATGTCCCACTTTTTCTTATTTCTCATTTTTGTAACTTATTCTTGTTTTATTTGAAAAGAACCAACTAATGGGTTATGATCTGATCCCACATCTGCTCCCGGCTATACTTGAACTGATTTACAGCTATTTCGGAATCTTTTGTTTACTAGCATAATCAATTTGGTTCCAGACTATGTTGTCCGGTCGATCCCTTGGTGAGCGCCATGTATAAAGTTTGCGTGGTGGTAGTTTAAAGAATGTATTAAGGACGACAAATTGATATTCAGAAACAAAGGTATTCAGACGTTCCTCTCTTAAATTCTTTTCTCCTAATCCGAATGGGCTTACGAATTCCCCATCGCTTCCCTTCTTCAACTTCGCGTTAAAATCGCCCATGGTAATAGTCATGTCACATTTGAGAATCTGTTTCAAAATAGTTGCTAATAAATTATAGAATTCATCAATGTCTTCCTTACCCTTGTCAGCCGTGGGTGTATAGACTTGCACGATATTAAGTTTTATTGGCGTAGTTTCCAGCTGCAATACAGCTTTCCGTTCCGACACTGGGGTAAGTTTATTACATACTTTGCTATGGATTTGGTAACAATGAAGCCAACTCCGATTACGTATTGTCCATTTTCGCTTCCCGAGTGGTATACCTGATGTTCTTGTATGTGGCACTGCCCCGTTCCTGGCCATCGCATTCCACTGATGTCCATAATTCAATATTAGGCCTGTTCATTTCTTGGATAGTTTTTTGAAGTTTTCTTACTTAGTACGTCGTACGAACGTTCTATGCACTTATCTTAATGACTGTTTTATTTATAAATTTGAATTTCTCATAGTTCAGGGGTTTCGCTGACTGACGACCTGGGAAGCCCCGTATTCTTCCCCTGCCGGATCTTGGTTTCCGAGTCCATGATCAGTACCTCCTCTCACTGTGTCGTTACTTGCCATTATGATTATTCTTGGAAACGTAATGAGGTAGTTTCCCGTTGCTTTCCTCATCGTAGTGTTATAATATAATAGCCACCTGTAAGTACATGATCGCAAACCTGTCAAGAAGTCCTTCTTCTGCAACCTTGACTCATCAATGACATAGCTGCTTCCCTAATCATGCTAGTTTTGGTCAGACCATGGTATTTCGTTTCCCAGGTACCATCCATATCTGGGGGGCTTTCCCCTATCCGCCCCCTGAAGAGGCACCCGATGGGGGACTAGCAACCGCACACGGGCGTATATCACTAAACTCGCAAAAAAGAATTGTATCGGTATGTATTAAAATGTGAGGGTATTTTATTTAAAATTGATATTATTTCCGGCTAAACCCGAAGTCCTTTAAAACAGCCAATACCTTCACTGTATTCGTCATATATCGACAATATTATGGAAAAAATTTTGATGAAATCGTAGTTGCCGTGGTAGAGGTATTTACGTTGTTCTGTACTTTTGCCCAACCCTGTATGCATTATTAGGAAAGAAAAACTAAATGTCAGACTTCATTGGATGATTATAATTTGTCATTGAATATGATGTTGAGAGAATTACATAAATATAAAAAAGATATTGAATTAAGAAATCAGTGGCACTCGACGTATCTGACGATTTTTGTTACATCTCAAGCGTAACCTTATCTATCATGACTAAAACTAAAAATGTTCTGTTACATTTTTATTTAGTTAGGACCGAAGCGTTTTTTCAAGAATTTACGCTAGTGATAAACTGGCAGCGGAAATGTTTGTGAAGGGATATCAGCAAACCAACAAATGTTTTGTTGGAATAGGTCGTGACTGTTTTCTTTATTTAAACGATAAACCTTATCATTGCAGCAAATAACACATTTTTAAGCCAGCTCGTTTTCTAAACTTCACCAACAATTGAGTCACGAAACGGTTTGAAGTACTGAAGAATAATTTGGAATTTGAACATTTAGTTAACTGTTGCAAAATGTTATAAATTACAGCATTAGCCTGTCTGCGGTAGTTTTCCATATTCTTCGAAAAAGGTTTGTCGTTTTATGAATATTTATGAGACATCAAGCGTTGTAAGGCAGTTCAGATATTTTACCCCTTGCAAAAATTTGGGTGACATTTCAAGTTTACAACCTCTGTGTACAAAAATTGCAATATAAAAATGTTTAGAAAATTAGTTAGTATTTTGAATCTCCAATCTTCAAGCTACGAACTTTTAAAAGGGTTGAAATTTAAGAGAAAGCTACCTACAAATAACTGTCAATATATTTATGTTGTAAAATGACACATAAAAGAGCTCAACCCTTTCTTATTCGAAAATAGAAAGCGGCATGTTTTTATAACCCTTTCCGTTCAAGGCCTTACTAATAAGAGATGACCATACAGTTTTTGCAACGTGTACAGTTTACTCAAAAAGTATATGTTTGGAAATGTCCAGAATTAGAAAATAGGGGTTAAAGTCGCCCTACACTATATTACCCTTTCGTGTTTTAATATCGTGATGGGAAGAAACTGAAAAGGTGAAGTCAATCATATACACTGTTGTCGGTGACATGACATTAAACGAAATAATACCAAAAGGTTACGACTAATTTTCTGTGGGCGGCGGTATTTAATTGCATTAGTTAGTAATAAGAACTACGGGAGTTTGTATTGCTTATTCGGATGTCTACAATTTTATTAGACATTTTCGGATGGTCTAAATAGCAACTCGCAATTTTAATAAACTCTAAATATAATTTTTTAATTAAAGCTGTTAAGTATCATAATTTCCATTTAATTCAGAGACTAAAGCTGTTCGATAAATTTTACTTGAATTAAAAAAATATCCTATTGTCAATAGGGAACTTGCAGAAAATTTCATAGATGCAATAAAGCGAGTTTCTTAAATTAAATCAACATCCTCACAAAATGTTACTCCTGAAATATGAGTACTTTAATAAGTTATAAATTAATAAGGTTTTGCGTCTAAAATCTCCAATTTGAAACACTTCAAAGCTAAGTGTTTGCGGATGACGTCATCCCGTGCAACGCTTTAAACTTGTAGCCTTATATAATATCCATTTTCCCGTTTGATTTATTATTTCTTACACCAGTTTAGACATGGGTAAGAAATCAGCAAAACAATGGCAATTAGCAATTATTATAGATATGTATTGTTAGCATATATGTGTTAAAAAACAAACTATTACACGTAATTATTTCTTAGCCGTACGGAATACCTAAAAAGTTGTCGAACCACTGTTTAAATAATACTGTTATTTAGGTACATATTTGAACATATTCGTTGCACACAACCTATTTAAATTAATTTATTTAATTTATTCTTATTATTAACAAAGAAACAAAATACAAATGCAGCAAAATGGGCAATTATCGTCGATAATGTCATGTGCGCTTCTCAAATAATGTGTAACCAATTTTAATAGAGAAAAGAACGTCTAAAAACTAAAACTAAAAAGAAAGTATATCTTTAGGAAATTTTCAATTCTCGGAAATGTGGACACACTTTTGTTTTTAATATAAAATGTATTTTCATGCAGATAATCTTCCATTCTTTGATAATAATAATTATACAGGGTGACTCTAAACACGTGCGAAACATTTTCAGATTCATTCACTTTTCTTTTTTAATTAAGCTTGGACTGTGAGCTTTCGAAAACACCAAAGTTTATTAAAATCGGACAAGTAGCAAAACAGTTATTATCATTTTAGTAAGAATACTTTGAAGGCTCATACCTCCGATACGAGCTCGAATTTGAAAAAAATTACCAAGTGGTTTGGGATTTAAATAACCTCAGATATACGTGGTTAAAGTTTTCACAAATGTTTTGAATCATCTGTATATGTAATATTGGGTGAATCACGCGAGAGTACGAGCCTACCATTTCAAAAATAGGCAACTCCAAATACATTCCACAAGATAATGAGACATCTAACCATTTATTGACGTTCTTATTATATAGAGCGTCCCACGACGTGAGGTCACTACTTCGTGTACGAAATCTGTAGACCAAATATAGTTAAAAATTCTAATAAAGTTATGCCCTAAAGTAAACCGTTTTCAATATACAGAATGTTAAATTATTATTTATTAAATAATTAAAATTTCAGAAAGGCCAATATTTATTTTTATTTTAGTTTAAATTTACTATAGAGATTGTTGAAAATGGTCACCGTTGCTCTCGAGACACATTCTGGCTCTTGTTAAGAGAGATCAATTTTAAGGTGCTTTACTGTTTAACATACAAGTAAACAATATCATTCCCATAGTAATGTAGACAGTTTGTATCAAATACCACTAAATATCATTTATTGTTTCGATTGCTTCAGTATTTAACTAAAACAAGCCATAACTTCTTTAATAGTCGATTTAGAGAAAATGACCACTCATTAGTTTCGACTAAAACGTCATGGCTTATATCCATTTCATATACAGCCTGTTCCAGCCCTCTTACCTACAGATTTCGCTAGTCGTATGGAATTTTGCCGCTGGATCATTCAAAATGAAACCTACGTAATAGAGTTTTAGTCAACATAAAGAACAGTCACTCTTGGTATTTTCAGAAAAGGTAATATTTATTTTTATGTATCCCATGACGTGTAGGAGAGGTGAAAAGAAGTCGAAACTTAAGGGTAGTCATTTTCTCCAAATCGACTATTATAGAAAATATGGCATGTTTTAGTTAAATACTGAAGCAGTCGACACAATAAATGATATTAAGTGGTATTCGATACAAACTGCCTAAGATACTATGGAATAGTACATTCTGTAACGAGGTTGGAATGGAAATTCGATGCGAGTGGAATCTTCCGAACGCGAGCCGAAAGCGAGCGTGAGGAATCACGAGCATCGAATTTCCATTCCCAACCGAGTAGCAGACTATACTTTCTCCACGACCACAAGATATGTAATAAATACAATAAAATTAATAAGATTCGGAACAAATATTTACAAAGAAATTGCAAAATTATGACGTTTCAAGTCAATTGTTAGTCATGGATTCCCAGACTAACTGTTTTTTTGTTATACTGTTACGGAATATTCATTCCATTACTAGTGATGGAATGAAATACATGCAAAATGCATAAGCCGGTAAGTGTTTAAGAATATTTATTCCATAACAAGTGTTACAATGTTAGCTTTCATTATCAAAATTGATTTCAGAATTGTGAAATTCCGTAGTGGTCGTGGACAAATGATATCATTTACTTGTATGTCGAACAGTAAATTGCCTTAAAGTTGATTTCTCTGCTTGCGGTCGAGATCACGCCGATATCCATTATATTTACGGTTTTTGTGATGGAAATGCAGTAGCAGCTGCTCGAGAATATGGGTTGAGATTTCCAAATCGGAACACGGAACTTTCCCGAATCCGTCGACTGAGCATCCAATACAGTATTAGACAATGAGGACAATATACTGCGAGGAATTGATAATAATCCCAGCACTTCTGTTCATCGTGTACCTGCACAAGTTAATGTATCACGAATGCGAGTTTGGAGAACATTAAAACGTCATGGATTATATCCATTTCATATCCAGCCTGTTCAGCTCTCTTACATACATATTTCGCTAGTCGTATGGAATTTTGGATCAGTTAAAATCGAAACCTACGTAAACACACAAAATCACAGTGTCAAAGTATCAATATAGGTTTTCAGCGAATATCTGGTGTGGAATTATTGATAACATTCTCATTGGTCCGTTCGTTTTTGAGAACCATTAAAACGCCGACAGATATTTAAATTTTCTAGAAGATCATTTAGAAGGATTGTTAGATGATGTCCCTCTGGCGATCAGACATTGTGGTACCAACACCATGGAGCTCCTGTGCACTTTGCGTTTCGTGTAAGATAATTTTTGAATCAACGATTTGAAGGACGTGTAATTGGTAGAGAGCGAACAGCACCCCTGGCCCCCAACATGTTCGGACTTAACTTGTTTATATTATTTTTTGTGGGACCATATGAAAGATGTGGTATACCAAACACCATCAGAGACTGTTGAAGCTCTTAGGAAACGCATTTTTGAGGCACAGAACTAATTCGGAATAGCAATAATATGTTATTTATGGCAACTAGATCTCTCTTAAGAAGAGCCAGAATGTGCCTCGAGAGCAACAGTGCCCATTTTGAACAATCTTTATGGTGAATTTCAACTAAAATACAAATTAATATTACCTTTCCGAAATTGTAATTATGTAATAAATAATTATTTTAAAATTCGTCGAAGCTTAAGATCATGTCCTTTTGTTGCATTAGAAAACTTAAATTCTACAAACTTCGTTTGAGTTTAATGAGCTTCACTTAGGCCGGTAAACTATCAAGCATATCAAACAAACAACTTTAATTCTTTCTTTTCCATTTCCTCGGGTCCATCTACCATAGGTTCCACAGCAGCTCAAAAGCTTATTGTGCTCACCTTGGTTGTTTACTCCACGTAATCTGTGCTCTTGGTACGCTGCATGGTGCACAGGTCTTTTATAGAGTGTCTGCCGGAATCCTTCGGTTCCATGTGTAGCTACCCGATTTTGCGTTATCTTATGCTTACCAGAGCATCACAGTCGCATAGAAAGTGCATTATTGTTTTTGGCTCCTCATTGCAGTCTACACGTGAGGTTTTGTGCAAGATCCATTTATAAATGCGTTGCTATGGTTTTGCCTTGGTCTAGTAGATTTTGTGTTGGCGGCAAATCCATTCGCTGACATAACTACGGACTGCATTTCTTGACACCTCCTGAGTTTGTTTGACCCCCAGTAGGGACATTTTGATCTCTGTCTTGCAAGTTCATTAGCTTTCTCGTTGCCTTCGATCCACAGTGACCTGCAACCCAGAGCAGTCTCACAGTGTTCTGCCGTGCCAGATCATTGAGTTCTTCATAACATTCCCAGTTCAAGCTTGATGAAACTTTTAAGTTTGATAGTGATTTTAAAGCAACCTAGCTATCAAACAGGATATAGATACGACTACCTACGTAGGACCTTCTGATGTTTACCCGCGCACACTGAAGCATAGTCTCGGCTTTCGAATCTATATACCAGTTAAGGTTGCCACGAGGAAATTCGTGTCCCTATGATCGCCACTTGTATGGGGGTAATTTCGAGATATTTTCATTTTATATGGTTCGTTCTCATATCAAGTATGGAGCACCCTATGATATCAATTAAACTCCTTTGCTTTGTTCTTGTAAAAAGTTGTACTCGAGTTCTGCAATCTATAAAGTTCCAGTGTGGCATCCTTAGAAATCACACGGTGGGGGAAGGGGGAAGTTAAGAAGAGACTCCATTGCAGGGCAAGGCGTTATTCTCATTGCCCCCGTAATGCCTAGGCAGGCAAGCCTTTGCATCTTGCCTAGCCTTAGTTCAATGGTTTCTTGCATAACCTTAAGCCGCTACAGGAGTCCATCTATGACGAGGTTTCACAGGAGGAGGGAAAGAGCTGTTCCTTACTGGCATCCCCCTGCCTCTATCACTGCCAGAATTTCATTTATCAACGAGATATAATCCACTCCACCTTTTAGCGTGCAGTAGTCTATCCACCTACAGCAAGTCACTTCTAGCCCCAATTTTCTTGTAGCTGTAGTGCTAGAGTTAAACGATATATTATCCCTGATTCTGAAAACTATCAGTAGACCTATTGCATCACTCTGTATAACATTATCAAATAAAAGAAATATCACACTGTTCTAATTAGACTTTCAGTTCGTCAACATTTAAATCATTGTTATATGGTTCTTTAGTACATCATTTAGTCTTACCTTTATACATATTTTTTCATTATTTGTAATGAACTTAGTGAACTTGCGAGCCCAAAGCTTAAACCATTTTCTACATCCCTAAATAATTCTTCTGCCGACGCCTCTGAAAATTCTGGTAATGTGAATATTTTATTCTAATATAAATTTAAATATGCCTTTTATGTCCTGATAAACTAACTTCTTTTAGATATATCACAAATTATTTTATCACAATGGTAAATATATATTCATTCTAAAATATTAACTTATTTCCAATTTTTGTGTTAGTTTGTTACTAATTTAAATAATATTTCTTACATCAATTAGCTTAATAAAATCGCAAATGAGTATTAATTTGCCGACAGCGTTTATATTCATTTTAAATCTACTTCAATATTTAAAAAAAATTAAAACATCTTGTTTCGTCCAGCTTCGGACGTAGTACTGGCTTCTGGACTTTGCCTGTAAATAGTTTTTTAATACATATTGAAATATTAGTGTCTCTTTCAAATTTCTTACTGAATTCGCTTTAATAAAATTGGAATGTATAAACGTACCACTAGTAACAGTACGAGGGGGCCAACAAAATAAAACGAAACAATATTTCAAAACATTTTATTTATTCAACATAATCTCCTTTAAGACTTATACATTTAGCAGAACGTTCATAATGTAATTTTAAGCCATTAAAATAAAAGTTTTGTCTTGGTCTGCAAACCACTTCGTCATTTATCGAAAATCTTTTGCAGTGCAATCAAGTACTTGTGAGCAGGAGCGTTGTCTTGCAAAAACAGCACACCTCTAATTTATTTAGCAACTCAGTATAATATGCTCCCGTGATAGTTCTACCCCGTTCTAAACAATCTATCAGAATTATCCCATCTTTGTCCCAGAAAACTGAAGCAAGAATCTTGCCAGCCGATTTTTGAACACGGAATTTTTTGAGTCATGGAGAACCAACATGCTTCCACTGTTTGGATTGCTTTTTAGTCTCTGGGTCATAGTAATGCATCCATGTTTCGTCCATAGTAACAAGCCGATCCAAAAAGTTTGAGCAATCTTCTGTAAAACGGCGGCAGATTCTCTTTGAAGTTGTCAATCGAATGCGCTGCTGATCAACGTTCAAGCATTTTGGAATCCATTTGGCCGAAAGCTTTCTCATACCCAAGTCGTGATGAATGATGTGACACATAACTTCATACGAAATGTGAAATGCTTCTGCAATATTCCTAATCCCAATACGTCGATTTTCGATAATCATACCATGGACAGAATCAATGTTTTCCGGACTGGCCACAGAAATTAGTCTTCCAGGGCGGTGCTCATCTTTCACATATGATCTTCCTCTTTTATATTCCACAACCCAGTTTTTAATAGTGGCGTATAAGGACACTGATCAGCTAAGGTTTCTAACATATCAGCAAAAACTTCTTTGCCCGATAACCCTTTCAAAAATAAATACTTAATAACTGACCGAAACTCGATTTTTTCATTTTCTATCTTTTTCTCAGACACGCTGTTTTTAAAAATTCAGTTTGATCACCGTTCAACTTACGGATATCAAACTTTTACAACTTATTTATAAAACATCATAGTTGTAACCATAGCAACCATATTCACTTTTGTTTGGTAGAAACTTTCCAGGCTAACTAGATATCAATAGCCCCTCGTAAAACCTCAAAATCATATTAAGGAACTTATTTTGTAGCAGCAATTTATCTTGTTTGCATCCCGCGTAGCCTTCGCTGATTCGCTACTATGCGGTTTTAATTGATCCCATTTTTAATATAAATGTAAAAAATGACTAAAATTCGTGCAAAGCAACACCTAAAACTTCTCAAAAGCGGCAGCCATTGGAATACAATTTTAATTAAATTATCACATAGCTTAGCATATTGATATTATCCAAAATTAGCATATCTATGTCACATCGAGTTTCTAAGCATGAATCGCGGGATTGTGCATAAACTTCCTAATTGAGTAGTACACCCTTTGAAAGTGGTAATGCGCCTTAACAACAGAAATACCCCATAAAAATAAATACAATGACATATAATTTTAGGGATTTCTGAAATAAATTAGTTTATATTTATATATTTTTCTTTTATTAACGCGAAACTAACTTGTGCCTGCATGTTGTTGCTATGTTTTAAAATTGATTACTAATAATGAGTCCATTAGATCGGGATTACAATGAATATTAATGAATGGAGGTAATATTATATAAAAATAGATTTTTTGAAATTTACGTACTTATAAATAAATATACGCCTATTATAGGCAACCGAACATACGTAGAGGTATATGTGTTGCTTGTTCCAATAACAGCTAAATTTATTTGGAGTTAATTAAAAAAAACAAAATTAATAATATTTTTAATGCATATTGGAAACAGCTTATAGTAAATAACAAATGGAATTATTGATTAAAATATTTAATAATTACAATGATTAGAATTAAGAAGCTACAATGTAACATGAGGCGAGACTTGGAAGCATATTTGGTCAGCAAAGCGGCTAATTTTTGATGTAAATATATTAAATTTAGTTACTTTAATGTAATAGTTAAATAGTATTTATTGGCGATGGTGGTTCAAGTATGTAGAGTACAATGATTAGAATTAAGAAGCTACAATGTACATCAGGCGAGACTTGGAAGCATATGTGGTCAGCAAAGCGGCTAATTTTTGATGTAAATATATTAATTTTAGTTACTTTAATGTAATAGTTAAATAGGATTTATTGGCGATGGTGGTTCAAGTATGCAGAGCTTCCAAAAAATCACGACTAGAATCATTACTTATAAGACCTAAATATGGTGGGAGTGTCGGGTTTTTAAAGATCTCAAATCTTTTTTTTTAAATAACAATTAAACAAGCAGTAGAAGAGCAAAATACTTAATTTGACAATTATTATACAGTGTTATTAAATTTGTTTCTCATTCGTAATAGGGTTTATTATCCACAATTCATTATTATTCTAAGATAGTTTATTTTCACTGAATATATAGGGTTATTACTTTATATTGTAACAGGTAGGTAGACTACACACATTACAACTGTTTGTATTCCATAAGTATCTTAGTAAACTTTACATTGTTTAAATAAGTAAAAATCAAACTTGTTACGTTGGATATATTAAGAATCTACAATGAAACTATTTACTATAAATGAGATGCAGTTTTGCGATATATACATTTACAATATTGATTTCTATAATTAAAACAAAAGCACATTGAAAGCCAAGATAGCATAAACACATAACAATAAATTCTAATTGTCGTCCTCCTTGCTGTTCATATAATTTCCCCATTTAAACTGCCCTCAAAGAAATGGGGATCAAAGATAAAGTGGTCAACGATACCACTGCCGAATCTAATGTGACTTATCTTGTGAATATAAATGACAATTACGTCTACTCGTATTTACACCTATTGTTACTAAATGTCGCCTGTGGGTAATCATCTTCGATAAGGTGTTGCACTAATGTGACGTTGCTATTAATATGTTAAATACTGAACTTTGGCTAAAGCCTACAGTTCTTGCAACTGCTCGTTGGCTTATATGGGATTACCAGTTACTTGTTCGATGACTGCCTATTCAGCTTCTACAATTGTGACATGTCGTTGTCTTACCTTTGGTTTGGAAAGCTGTCCATATTGCCGAAAATTTCTTTCCAAACGCCTAAGGCATTATGTGATAGACGGGGTCTATACGGGTATCTCTGTGCATATCGTCGTATTGCTAACCTCCTCCGCCCCTCTGCATTCTCCCAAAATCAACATCATATCCATTTTCGTGTTATAGTTCTTACGCTCAGCATTTTTCAGTTTCGGATTAGCGCTTTATTTCCACAGCACAAACTGAACGCTTGTTAATTGCTTGCAGATTCATATTTCCGACAAAGACGTATGTCGTAGTGACATCTGCGAACGAAACAAGACCAACACTGTACGTGACTTATTCTGTCGGCTGACACGTTTAGTAGAAAGAAACAGAGATATTGACCCGAGTTCGACTCCCGTTGTGGCCCGAATTTTAATTAATTCGGGAGCAGCGGGAGTGACTCGGTAACATAGTTGGGGGGGTTTTTCAAGGGTGGGGCATGTTAGACTTGTGTATAGCGCTACGCGCGCTGATCCGAGGTAATTGGGGTGGGATGAGAATCGTGGAGTTGCCATGGCAACTCCACGATTCTTTTTTAAAAAGATGCAGGCAAACGTCACTACTTAAATCTATTTCCAACAGTATTTAAAATGTTTTAGAGGTTGAATGGTTGATGGTGAATTTGCCGTTCGCTATGACACTACACTAGCTTGCAATCTGCAATCTTTCTTGAATTTAAAACCAATACATTGTAAGAGTTTCCTATTCGTTGATATTACAGCATTTAGAATTTGTTTCTCTTTCAAATTTAGTTGTACTGTTTTTAAAGTGACTGGCTTTTTTACAGCGTACATTCTGTACACTACATCACCAACTGTCATTTGTAATGTTTCGGGCATATCTTCAGTTTTAACTTTTATCTGGAGCTGTGCACTTTTTTTTATTAATGGCAGGTTGTCTTTTCCTTTTGCAGCACTATTTTCCGTATGGTGGATAAACTTATTTTTAATTTAAACTCGTTCTCGAACCACTGTTGGATGTTAGTTAGTGTTTAGTTATTCTAAAAAAGAAAATGCTGTTAGAAATGTTCGGAAATTTTTTGAATACGCAGTGTCAACAGTTTGTGTTAAATCTATTCGATTATTTTACGTGCGAAAAGACAATTTTGGCCCATTACGCGACGTTGTAGCGGTTCGGGAACGAGTTGCAGATGCATTAAAAATAAGTTTACCCACCATACGGAAAATAGTGCAGCAAAGGAAAGACAACCTGCCATTAATAAAAAAAGTGCACAGCTCCAGAAAAAAGTTAAAAACTGAAGATATGCGCGAAACATTAAAAATGACAGTTAGAGATGTAGTGTACAGAATATACGTTGAAAAAAAGCCAGTTACTTTAAAAACAGTACAACAAAATTTGAAAGACAAATTCTGAATGCTGCAATATCAACGATTAGGAAACTCTTCCAAAGTATTGGTTTTAAATTCAAGAAAGATTGCAACCGTAGAGCACTATGTGAAAAAGCTAGTGTAGTGTCATTGCGAACGGCTTTTTAAAAAAATATATAGATAATACAAATTCACCATCAACCGTTCAACCTCTAAAACATTTTAAATACTGCTGGAAACTGATTTAAGTAGTGACGTTTACCTGCATTTGCGCGACATTCCCCAAGTATCTCTGTTTCTTTCTACTAAACGTGTTAGCCGACAGAATAAGTCACACGTACAGTGTTGGTCTTGTTTCGTTCGCAGATGTCACTACGACATACGCCTTTGTCGGAAATATGAATCTGCAAGCAACTAACAAAGACAGAAATGCGTTCAGTTTGTGCTGTGAAACTAAAGCGCTAATCCGAAACTGAAAAATGCTGAGCGTAAGAACTATATTCGAATAAATTGAAACTGATTCTTATTGCAACAGGAATCTACACAAATCAACAACTTCGCACAAAAGTTTATTAACTATTGACAAAAAAAATAGTTTTTCATAATTAAAAAGAAAAGTTAACTATGCATTTCACTTGCATGTGAGAGGTGTAGCTTACCTACTTGATACAAGATAAAACGACCACACTGTATATTGCTGGGTTAATTGGAATATCCTAAAAAATATCCCTTTAAGGGATTATGGATACACCTCTGGTTAAACGAATTTTACCACAAGTAAGTGTGGTAAGCAGTTATTTGTAGCTGTTTAGAAGGAATAGGTAAAACGTTTCGTTCGTCATTTTTTTATCTATACCTGCCTCTTCTCAGATTTGGCATTTAAAAAGTAATTATTTATATTTGTGATTTTCTACATATTATTTGAATAATCTACTAAAAGTAGTTGTACTTGGAAATACTCACTGCTGGAAACGATGAAGTTCACGTCCTGAAGAAGTAAAAATGTCGAAGATACAATGACTTTTATTCTCAAAATAGTTAACCCGATATTTAAAAACTAACTTGAAATTAAAAAAAATAATATTTCTGATATATTGTATTCTGCCCCTCATACTAAAGTTTATGTGTATCCAAACAAATATTTAAAAAAGTTATAAACAACGACACAATCACAAATGAAACTATTTCTATTATTTTTTAATTAAATTCATCCATCCATTCATCACCCATAACATTTTCATCTATGAAATGTAGATAAATAAATCGATTTTTGGTAGCGTAATTTCTCCTACACCCTTCAAATTGATTATATATTTATATATGTTTCAGAAGTGCGCTGCACCGAACGAAAATTCTACAACTATGTTATATATTTTCTTAATCGAAAGAGTCGTACATACGCATATATTAAATTCCCGTAGGTTTCTTATTACGAAAACTTGTTCTTCACCTATTAATTAAAAATTAATAAGACGTTTATGATTATAATTATCAGTTTAATGCAGCGATAACTGTTACACTTCCGGCAATTTTTATAATTTAAGATGCCCCCTGACTGCGTTTATGACAGCGAAAAAATGTTTTGTACAAGACCTATTTTCAATTTTTTTGTTTCTTCTTATAACTTAGCTCAATAGACAAAAATTTTCTGGTGTTGGTATTTCTAATAATAATTCGGCTTTATGTTAGAAATTGTGAGTTTAAGGCAGCAGTAGTATTATTATATATATTTTTGTGACGTTACTATTCTATATTGCACCCATAAAGCATTTTTCTTAAGGGGTTTAGCTCGATAATCATGAAAATCATTTAAGGAATTCGAGAGATGAGTGAACTAACAACCATTGTTTACTAGATTTGATAATTAGAACGTAATTTAATTAAACAACGGTTGGTAACCCAGCCTGAGAATTTCACATACTTAACTGTTAAATGTGCAAATGTAACATATAACTATTTGTGGAAACTGGAAGATTAGTAGTGTTTCGTTATACAGGAAGAGTAAAAAAATTGTTACCAATAGAGGTTGTTTATTAAATTCTTATCATATTGATCCGTCAGGTAATTTTTTCTTGAAAATCTGTACGATTTTTACAAGCTTTTTCTTTAGTATCTACATCAATATTAGTTGTAAATTTGAACCTGAAGTTTTAAGCTCAGTTGACTATATATTCAGTTCAAAATTTTATTGCTTTTCACATCATTTTAAGTAAAACGATAACCATCTTTATGGTGCATGCAAATACACATTTTGGTAATAAATGCGCACATATTAATGCAAATTTTATGTATGCTCTGAAGTTTCTGGTCATGCTTCCTTTTTTGTATGTACAAAGAAAGAATTACATACTGTGGGTTTTTGCTCATAGCGAGTTAAACTTTGATATTATACCAAATGTCAATATCACAATTTACTTTCGGCGTCGTCATTTGGGTACTACACCCAGCATTATCAGATAAGGCCCCACCTGTAGCTTGTCTGCCTTTACAAGCATTTGCTCCAAAAGTTTGAGCAATCTTTGTTCGTAAGCCCTGCCTGCCTAAACAGGCCCGTGTGCTTAGATATTTATTTATATTTAAACCTTGGGTCGGACAAAGATTTGATTTTAATGTATTTTGTTTTTCAGGACAATAATATTTAATCGGCTTATGCCTGTTGGCTGTTTGTGAACCCATACAAACTAACGCTTCGCAAGACATTGCAGCTTGCATCTTCAGAGCGAATAGAACACTGAACTCAAATCCGGGAAGCGGAGATACTTAAACCTCTTTGAGCTAGTCGGGCAGAACGACGGAGTTCTGGTTAGCTGTCACCGTTGGGCAAAAACGGATCCGGTGGAGCGTGATCGTGAGATCGATGATGTTTAGGAGTCCTTAGAAGGTAAACTACTGGAGTCCAAGCTTTACTGATTCGAACACCATCCTCCCTGTTTATGTTGTTAGGTTGTTTCTCAATTTCAATTGCTTTACGTATGATACTAGGGAAGTAATTAGGTACTCTGGCGAGTACCCGAGCATTGGCAAAGTCCATCTTATGCCCAGTTAAACCAATATGTTTAGCCACTGCAGATTTTGTGACGTGTTTGTGTTTGCAATCACCTTTGTGCTCTCGAAATCTTAACTCAATGGAACGAGCAGTTTGTCCGATGTATTTTGAGCCACAAGAGCAAGGGATGTTGTAGATCCCGGCGGATTTTAAATTTGATATATGATCCTTTACGGATCTGAAACCGTTCCCCAAAGTTTCATTAGTTCTAAAGCTGTCTTTATACTGTATCTTCTAAGAACATGCGCAATCTTATCAGTAATGCCTTTATTGTAGGGTAGAAAAGCTAAGCCTTCCGGGAGTGCCAGTTCCTCCTTAGCCTTGGACTAAGAGTGGTTGACGCAACCCAACATACATCAATTACAGCAACTGAGACTATTGAATTGTATATATATATATATATATTGCCATGATATTTATGTTATTTTAATATAATCATAGTTAAATATTTGTTAAATGTTATTATAAGACCTTAAACTAAACAAAGAATGCCTTCGGAAGGTCTGGTATATGTGTAAAAAGGATATTTGTGATGTTAAATTCCATATTTTCACCTGAAATGTAGTTTAGGTAGATTATTTATGTCCTAATTAATAATAATTAATGAAACATTATAGTTAAAAAAGTCTTTATAAACCTGTTTGAGATAAAAAGTGTTTCCGATGCTAGTTTACGATGTATCATGGTAGGAATTCTTTTACTCTATATGTGAATTGGCAGTATTTGACTGTTTGTAATCCTGTAGTATGATTGAGTACTCATTTTGGTTGATGATGGGGGTTTCTTTGGACTGTACCGGAGCCCTAAAATTCAAATATAGCTGTTATGGCAAATTTATAGAGAATAAGTAAATAATTTTTATGTTAATTGTGTCATATTAGCTAGATAAGTTGTGTATTAGAGCTAAGTAGGTTTTTGTCATGTTTATTTAACAATTTAGTTGTGTTTAGTTAACTATAATTGCAGTTTTATAATAAAATTAGAAAAAGTTAGGTTATTTATAGAAATGTGTTAATTTTGTTATGTATATCCGTCTTATAGGAGGTTTGTTGTGTTGTAAAACTCGTATATTTGTTCAAGAATTGTGTTAAGTGTGTTTTTATTAGGTGTTTGAATCATTTTAGTATAATTAACAATTTTTTAAAAAATATAAAATTTTTGTAATTTCGAATATTGGCTTATGGGGTGTCTATTTATAGATAATAATTCAGGGATTCTGAATCTAAAATTAGTTTTTTAATAGGTTTAGGCATAAGCTTTCTTTCAATCATTTTAAATTTATTTATAAATGTCTCACTAGTTTTTGTTTTGGAAATTCCATTCTTGTCTTTGTTATGTTACCTAGTTACGATTCGATTTTGTCAGATTTGCAGAGGTGTCTGGCAGAAAATAATTGATTTAGTACCTTCATGGCCATCGACTAGAATGCACGCATTTTGATCTGTGCCAAAAATCAATTGTTATGTAAAATTCAATGCTGTAATTTTAAATTCAAAAGTGAGGTTAAGTCTCTTTGTTTACCAAAATGTCAAAAAGTGATTTATATAACTACAACAGTAATTGTGGGTTATTAATAATAAATGTGTGTATAATAATAATAAATAAGTTACCTTATTTAAATTAATCCAAGTGTGTTTTCTTTGGAAAATTTTAACTGAAAAGAAATAAGAATAAAATAAAATTCTGGATCTGGATTTTCAAGCTAAGTTTAAAATTTAATTATGTACTGATATTATATGTTACATTTGCTGCATAAATAGCTATCTAAAATAGGGAAGCCACGTATCTCCTTACCTGAGTGTTAAGAGTCTATTTAGATGCAAAAGAATTAATTAATGTTTATTTATTTTGAGTAAACTCAAAATTGGCGCCCAACTCAAAATTACTTTTCTTATAATTCATTATAAATAATATAATTAAATAAAAATACATAGCATGTATGTCGTAGCCAACGTAGGGCGATTTCATCAATTATAAAAATAATTATTAATTAAATAAAATTCATAGCATCTTTTTGTCTTAGCCAACGTGGGGCTATTTGATAATTTAATAATAATTATTTATTTATAAGAAAAATACGTAGCAATATATATATGCTGTGATTGGCTTCCAGGAATTCTTCCGGGTAGCTACTTCTTGGTCCTGGGACGGACCGGGGGCGGTTGTCTTGACGACGTTTCGGCAAAGTCGCATTTGTCATCTTCAGGTCTAGTCGGATAACTTTATGCTGGTGCTTCTTGTAATACGACTGTTGACGTTCGTTTCCGCTGGAGCTACTTCTTGACCGTTCCAGGTGGTTGCGCTTTGTTGATTTCGGGCTCGGTTGCGTGTGACGGGACCGGCTGTGGCTGGAACGTTCTGATTTTTTTGAGGTGGATTTGTGTTTGCTTGCTGGTTTCTGTTGTATAGGACACCTGAAATTAAGAATAATAAAGGAAGCAATAGAAATCTAGAAGCACCCAAGAAACCTAAATTCTCGTGATGACACCCAAAGACTACCATCCGTTTGTAAACCGGTTCTCGCTAAAAAGCAAACCCACAACCGAAACCAGCAAGCAAACACAAATCCACCTCCACAAAATTAGAACGTTCCAGCCACAGCCGGTCCCGTCACACGCAACCGGGCCCGAAGTCAACAAAGCGCAACCACACGGAACGGTCAAGAAGTATATATATAGCCCCAGCAGAAACGAACGTCAACAGTTGTATTAAAGGAGCACCAACAGAAAGTTATCCGACTAGACCTGAAGATGGAAAATGTGACTTTGCCGAAACGTCGTCAAAACAACCACCCCGGTCCATCCCAGGACCAAGAAGTTGCTACGCGGAAGAATTCCTGGAAGCCAAGTCAGCTGCTCGGTGTAAACCATGTGCTAAACAGTTCACATGTATCATGTTCGGATACAACATCTGCAGTCCTAAAAATTGCTTTGCACAAATATGGTGCAGCATCACTACAAGCCACTCGAACTGTTTCATATAAAACTCCAGACGGCCACAATAAGCTTAGAGAGTAGTTGAAAAAAGCAGCAATTGTTAAATAGTTCACTTTGTCCAACACTTAAAGGCAGCAGATATGATTTATTTTTTTTTCTTCGTTAACCCCTAATATACCCTACACAAAATTTGCTAAGCATCTTTGTTCTGCACCGGTTGTTTTATCCAAAGACACCCAAATACTGTGAACCTTTACTTTACTCGGAAACATATTAATTTATTTATTAATTACAATATTTTCTTAATGTCGATTCGTCTGGAATATTCTGTTTCCTGTACTTCGTAATATTTACAAAATAATAGACGCTCATCTGTTGTGAAATCACCATAAAACTTGTTCAAAATAGCACGTATACACTTTTTTTCTTTCGGCATCTTGAAGATGTTAACACACTATTGGAACTAGTACACAACTGATTGCTGATGAAATGATGAATTAGTTAAACTTTCCACTTTCACAGGTTTTTCCATTAACGCAATAGGGCCACTCAAACTCTGGTAATCCTCTTAGCATTTCCAAATATTTTGGTTTTTCGAAGCTTAACAACTAAGAAAGTACCTACTTATTAAAAATAACGAATGAATGAGTTTAGAAGATTATTTAAAATTTGTAGAAATTCCCAGACTGCTTGACGAAGTAAATCTGTACTTGATAGCACTTGATGAACGTTCCTAGGTGAGCCAAGATGGAAAGAGAGTGTACCATATGGAGTAATTGGATTTTTTTCGGAAAACGGCGAGTTAGATGTTTTGAAACAGCCAAAAACGAAGATCACAGACACAGAGATTTTGTTAATGCGATGAACGGTAACGAAAACGGTAAAGAGAGTAATGGGATTGAATTTAGCCGCTCGCAGCGAAACAAAAAGCGGCACTGTATTTCCGCCAACTTATTATTTCCTGTATTTATTAATCCAACTTATTGCCGATTTTAAAACGGAAAGAAAAATATTAAGTTTAATTACATGAAAATATTATCAACGTCCGGAACCTAGATTGCACTCGTCATATAATGTTTGCTCTCCGCATGATTCTAAAGCCAATTTCTGCCGTTTCCCTAAAAAAATAGCAAACCGTCCGATCGGCACAGATCTTAAAAGGAACCACGAAATTCATGTAACTCCATGCTTTATCTAGGAATTAAAATAAAAAAGTGAATTTTTATAGTGGATACTTTTTCCCAGAATTCACAAACCGCAGCCAAAACTTTGTAATATTTATTTTACATTTTTAATACGAAGAAAACAGTATATTTTTATTTAGGTTAAATACCGTTATTCTTTATTAAAAATGGAACAAAAATCCAATGAACTGATAGCTAGACTTATTTAAAGCAGCCAATTTGTAATGTGTTGGAAAAATATTTTAATTTGAAGATAGCCCTGTACAATGTGAAGTGTGTAGCTCTACCAAGCTGTTGTTTTACACAACTCTTTATTTAGATTGAATACTATTATTTTTTAAAGCAAAAATTCCAATGTGCTTATAGTTAGACCCCATGGGGCAGCCTACGATTGACCATTTATTAAAGATTCTAAAAAATCCGAGTCTGTCAAGTATTGCAAAAACTCGCTTTCGCAACGGCCGTGGAGTAGAGGTCGGTGGGTTGGAGTTCTACGCTGAAGGTCTGGAGTTCAATTCCCAGTACTAGAACATCGGATTTTCCATAGCCGTCCTCCCTCGAAAGATAATGTCAAACCAGCGAGGTATTTTGCCTAGTAAATCTTCTCTGGAGTAGAATTGTCTACATTTCCCGTGCCGTGGAGTTCACCTTAATCTGTAGGACTCCAATGTCTGTGGTACTTTACAACGCGTAAAGGCACAGGAGAGACGATTCCTACGTCTCGCAAGAGACAAAGCACTCAAAGAGGAAGCAATGCCCAGAAGTTTAAGTAATGCATTTAGAAATACATTTTTTGGGTTCATGACTACACAATGACTATAGCTACTGAATGTAATACTTTAATATCTATTAAATAACTGTGTTAATCATATAGCAGTAAATCTAAAAAATTTTTATAATTAAACAGTAAAGGTTTTGTAGACGTATTTATTTCGGCTTGCACTTCTCCACGGACTTATAAATTGAATCTGTTGTGGCGAATACGTTTTATGCTGGTTGTATGAATTGGTAAAATATATACAAAAATATTTTGGATGATGTAAATTACATTCTGAAAAGTTTTTCCAGTACACATTAAACTATGCATTCCTCCTGCATAGAACGGATGTCCATCTATTATGCAAAAATTTGCACCTACGAGGGAAACAATAAACACATTGGAGTGAATTGTAAATTATGTACATACAGCACATCAATATTTGATTTACCGTTCCCGATAAGTCTATATTATAGACTATGTGAGTTTGTCTACAATGTAGTTTTGTTTTCCTCAACTCTACCACAAAATGTTTGGCATTTTATTTAACATTGCTACAGTTTGCTGCTTAATAACGTTATTAAGAACAAATTCAGCTTCGATTCTGAATACGGATTTAGTCACTAGCTTTTTCAAATACAAACATTTGCGCCTGGGTTATGTTTTCAACTGCCTTTCTATTAAAGGTGCTTAGAAAATGTATAATAATCATTTTAATTAAATTATTATTTCGTAGAAAAAGTTGTATTTACGAAGGTTTTAATGGAAAATGGATTAGCAGTATCAGAAAATAGGATTAACAGGACGAACTTAGTCTTAATTACTGAAAACTTCGATTTTCAGCACGTTGGAATTATTTTAGATGGTGATTGTGATCTTGATAATTTTTTTAAAAATGTAAGTTCTACAAACTATTTTGCATAATCACACTTACCTTTGCAGCAAAATTCTTCCTTAATTAGGCAATTTGACGGCTACGGCTGCACACAGTGTGATCAACTATATTTCTGAAAAATGTTGACTGCGGTAAATAAAATGTGCGTGTTTTCCAAAGTAATACAATTTATAGCATGTATCTACTACAGTAAAGTAAAGTACGTATGGGAAATGTTTTGTTGGGATATTCGAAGGCTCGGTTCTGCACCCGGCTGCCCGGTAAACCCTATTTAAGGTAGGGCGACCAACGGTTTTAGGTACTCTCCGAGGTACCAGGATAGCAGCGTATGAGCGTAGGTGTTCGGTCACTTTATCACTTGGCTACAACTTTGAATACTGTTAGCCAGTACTTGCATTTGTCCGCCACGCTGATCCATATGTACTGCAGTTATTTAATTGACATCCAAGTGTAGATATTTTCAAACACATAATATCTGCAGATATTACAGTTTCTTAAAGCCTTTTGTGTCCTCTAGAAAGAATCGTTTGAATTTCTTGACTAACTTGCGGAATTCTTCAAAATTTTGGTCAAATTTTTAGTACGTTATGGTGCATAAACTGCTTTAAGTTGCTTAGTTACAATTGGCTTGACGTATTTGTGCCATATCAAAAAGACACACCAAACGTACTACGTACGTTTTCTCTACATTACAAACATGTTTTCAGCACGTACGACAGACAATGAAGAATAATTTGTATACACAGGGTTAGGTTACAGAAAACTTGTTAACAATCCATGCAAGCTTTTCAAGCAATTTAAACGTTAATTTTTCCCATGTACGAAATGATACGCGACATTTGGGCGCCGCCGTTTGGGTGCGGGATTTTTGACCGCCGGCCGGTTGGGCGCCGGATCTTTGACCGCCGGCCGTTTGGGCGCCGTTAGTTTAAAGTTTATTATTATTTATAAAGAAAATTTTTTTGTAAACAAAAAAGTACCTACGCAAAAGCAGTTTCAATTATACAAATAAGTTGGAAAAACCTATAAATACCCATTATACCATATTGCAATTAGGTACTAAAATTTCTGTAATCTTTAATCCCAAACTTAAACTACACCCGATACGTTTTTCTAGAAATTAGCATAAATAGTATTTAAAGTCACCCCTAGATTAGTTTACTTCAGTTGTCTGCAGTTGTTCTTTAAGAGAAGTTTCTGAGTTTATTCATTAATTGTGATCACCTAATTATGGAAAACATGAAAACTAATCGCAACAATATCAATAGCTAATATCAAAGTCACTGTTTCATGTCTGATAAATCACGTTACTCTATAGAGACACAGCTATAGTTGATCGTAATATAATTTCCGAATGTTAATTTTCCTATGATTAGTACTTGGTGAGACACCCTGTATATATAAATTTTTGCATTACCACAGGGTATTTTTTATACAGGGTGTTGCATGACGTACAGTACATACTCAAGGACATGTTTTGGGGGGGCATTGTAAATAGAAAATACACTATAAACATGGGTCCAATTCGCAATGGTTACCCAGCTATAGACGTTTAAAGTTTAGAAGCAATTGCAAGAGTTTTTAGAATGATTTATAGGCGGAAATAAATGAAAACAGAACATATAAAACAAATATTAACAAAACAACTTAAAAATCACATAAACTGTTCAAACTGACGTCCTTTAACATGGATACACTGTACGGTGCGATCTAAAATGGACTGAGTGGCTGCACGTAGAACTTCAGGGTGATTTCTCACCTGCTCACATGTTGTCAATAATTCGCTGTATTAGTTCAGCTCTGGTATTAACATTTACCTCGTACACTAAACTTTTAATATGGCCTCACAGGTAATAGTCTAAAGGAGTGAGATCTGGTGATCTCGGTGGCCAAGAATGTGGACCTCCACGTCCAATTCACCTATTGGGATAAGTAGCATTTATGCTCTTGCTTGCAGACTAAAATGAGGAGGAGCCCCATCATGTTGTTTTATCATTTGTTGTCTTGTAATTAAAGGAACATTATCTAATAGCGGTTGCAATTCATTTCGCAAAATGTCGGTGTACACTTCACTTGTAAGACGTTCCTCAAAAAAGAAAAGACCAATAAGTTGATCGTCATTTGTCTCGCTAATCAAACCGGTCGTTGCTCCTAAACTGTCGTTCAGTTGGTGCTTTATGATGCTCCATAGCTTATTATAATTCTGTAAACAGAACTCTTCGGTATAAATGATTACATTTATTTCAGGTTGAAATGTCTTTGCTGTTTGAGGATATTTATCACTGGTTAATTGTGGCATCCAACATTAATATCTTAACCAAGTTTCCTAATCTGCCTTTGAATATCAATTGTGATGTATATGTGGCAACACCTCTTGTAGTAAATCAAGGGGAAGTACAAAATTGGATAATAAACGATGTATACAATCCAGCGTATAGTCATGGTGGCGATCTGAAAATTCAACATACAGGTTTTTATAATAAAAGTTTCGGATTTCAACTTGAACAGAAAGGATACAAGTACTGGGCAAGAAGGAATATGACAAGTGTAACTCTGAAGACCATGGCTGTGGTAAGATATGAAACTTAATACAAAGCGTTGTGTTTTTTCATATAAACGTTTTCAAAATGACAGC
Source organism: Limonius californicus (assembly GCA_014611495.1). Classification (NCBI taxonomy): domain Eukaryota; kingdom Metazoa; phylum Arthropoda; class Insecta; order Coleoptera; family Elateridae; genus Limonius; species Limonius californicus. The sequence continues at coordinate 2,292 of JABXWE010003241.1, read as the reverse complement.
TTGCTACTGATATTGATAGCTTATTAGTCACGAATATTTAATTTAATTAAATCAACCTTTAAAGCACAGGAATATGCTTACAAATACCTACCAAAACATTACTTTTTTGTTCCTATTTTTTCATTGATGTTTTTCCTGGATCTTCTTAAACGTTCTCGGAATGAAATAGAAAAAGCGTAATTTACCGTTCTTGTTTTATTTTTCGATGCAACCTCCCTTCGAAGCAATAAATTTAGACAAACGATGCTTCAAAGTAATTTTAAAATCCTAAGTCGCCGCTTCATGAAGGTCTGTAAAAGATAGTCATCCATTGCTTCTTTAACTTCTACTGTTGACGATAATTTCTTTCCATCAAGTAATCTTTATTCCGCGTGCAAAATGGAGTTAAATTATACGAATAACATAGATACGGCAGCAAATTGTGCTTTAATTCGTTTAGTTTTGCGCTGGAAACGACACCTGTATGGGCACGTGCATTGTATTGATGCAAAACTTTATTCCCTCTCACAATATTTTGTCTACTTGTATCAAGAATTCAGCGTTGTGTTCTCAGTTGTTGCTGAACCCTTTGGAAGGTAATTTATCAGTATCTCCTCACTATCCCAAAAAGTCGATGTGTTCACCTTCCCAACGAACTTTATACACTTTTCATTTTTATATTTTCATCATTTTGTTTGTTGTTTCGAGTGTATGGTGGTGAACCCAAGTTTCATCTGTGGTTACAAATTAAACCAGAAACTTCGTATTCTTCATAAAATAGAGGAGTTTCCATTAGAATCCGGCGATACCTGTCTTGTGCATAGCTTTTTCATATTTAGTTTTGCAGTAACGATATTAGACTGCGCGTTTTTATGAGATATGTACGGTATTCGCAATTTCAGAAATTTTAATTACAAAAAAACATGGATTTTGATAATTTCTGATAATGTTTTATTTTCTGTGCGTTCATTGCAAGAGTTTTTTTTTCAAGGTTTCACTAGTCTTCTTACACACTTTAAAACAGCTTGACGTAATGAGTAGCTTGTTTCATTTTTTTAGACAAATGACATTGTTTAAGTCTTTGTTTTCAAAACACTCATTTGCTAACCAAAAACCATTAAAAATACAAACATATTTTCTAGACCAGATTTTCTAAAAACGCATTTTTGAGCAAAACAGCTCGATTTTTAAGTTTTTATCGTTGAAGTTTATAAAAACTTACAAAAATCAGGATTTTAATCCTGATTTTCAAGCGTTGAAGTTTTTTTCACCCCAAAAAAACCCATGAAAATCGATCCATTTTGTCTAGACCAGATTTTTCAAAACGCGTTTTAGAGGGAAAATGGGTTGTTTTTAAATTTCATCCGTTGAAGTTTTCGAAATTCATGAGACAATTTGAAACCAAAATGAACACCTCTCTTTTCTACCCATTTTTGTTTAATTTCTTTAGCTAAATAGTCTTGTTTTTTCACATCATTTTCAACTAGCTTTTCAAGCATAAAATCAGACTCATTTACCTAAAAAAACGCAATAATCTGGTCTAGTTGTTGAATCTGGTCTAGCAATTAAACCAAACTTGACGTTGAAGTTTTTGAAATCTGATCTAGTTGTCGAACCAAAAAATCTGGTCTAACAATTAAACTAAACTTGACAGCGGTAACGATCTAAATCAGTCTTTTGAAAACAAAGACTTTAAAAACAATGTCATTTGTCTAAAAAAATGAAACAAAAAAATCTGGTCTAGAACATGCACTACTGTAACTACTACAGCAAAATAATTATTTAGGGTGGACTCTGATTTTTTTATCAGATTGAAAATCAGTGTCAACCAAAACGGTTGACACCTCAATATCCATTGTATTATATATTAATGTTTTAAAAATCCTTAATAATTTTTTTATTAGTAAATGAAAGCATCAGTAAAACAACTGGTTAGCGAACTCAGTTTATCTAAATTATTTAAATATTTTAATGACTCCAATATTAAACGTTATGTTATCGAAGAAATTCGTAAACGAAATTTATATTGGAATAGAATATCTCGATTTCAAAAATTATCTGAAAATTTTATAAAAGAGTTTCAAGACAAGGTTGATTGGGAAAATATTTCTTGGAAACAAAAATTATCTGAACATTTTATAAGAGAGTTTCAAGACAAGGTTGATTGGGAAAATATTGGAAACAAAAATTATCTGAAGAATTTATAAGAGAGTTTCAAGACAAGGTTGATTGGGAAAATATTTCTTGGAAACAAAAATTATCTGAAAATTTTATAAGAGAGTTTCAAGACAAGGTTGATTGGGAAAATATTTC